>PVIU01001701.1:0-82996 GCA_004026605.1 Ondatra zibethicus
GCGAAAGTTGGCAGATGGAGAACCCATCAACAATGACACCAGGACCTATCTCTTCTGCATGTATTATCTTTTTGAGAACCGAGTCTTTTTGAATGCACTCCTTCCTAGGCCAGGAGGGAGGGGGGTGGGCCTTGGACTTCCAACAGGGCAGGGCACCATGCCCTCTTTCAAGGAAGAAGGGGGAGGGAGGAGGGGTGGGGAGGTAGTGGGAGGGGACCAGGAGAAGGGGAAGAAAGGTAAAAATTTTATTTCTTTAATTATGTTTTTGGATGGAAAAAATAAAACAAAACAATGTATGAAGAAAAAAAAGATGGGGAATTGACAATATGGAAGGAAAATAGTGAGGGTGGGGTGGCAAGAGGAGTTAGAATGTGTTACATACATGTATAAAACTGTTAAAGAAAAGTGTAATTAATAGAATGATGAAAATTGGTGTATGGAAAACTGATTTCCTGGGTCTTTGAAGTATACACCTTTTCTATTCCCTACCCGACTTTATGAATGTTGTTTGAGTTTCATGAGCAGTAGTTGTGTTGTAGATGTATCCACTGGGGTGCACACCCAACCATCAGTTGGTGTTCTCTTCATTTTGACCAGTTGTGGTTTCCTGTTATAGTCTCTGTTTCAAAGAGAAGTTTATTTGATGAGGGGTGAGATCTACAACTTATCTGTAGATATGAGGTGTCTAAAATGCAGTTATGGAATATGCTGGTTTAGTAAAGCAAAAATTGTAGGTTCTCTTATAAGACCCATAGCCTCATTTGTCCTATGTAGTTTTCTAAGTTTCTGTTACCAGGCATGGTTTCCCTTTTGTTGATGGGACTTAAAACAAGTTAGACAGCTGTTGATAACCACCATGTCATTATTGTACACTTAAGATATTATCTTGCCATTCTGGTCATTGTTGTGGATCATGGACACCATGTCTGGGTGGGTAATTTTTTATTTTCTGCCCTTGGGAGCTTGCTTAGAACCTATGGAAAGTAATCTTCAGGGAGCAAGCTTTCAGGACAGATTCAGCTTGGATCCTCTGAATCCTGTCTCTTAACTATATTGTGTCTTGCAATTATAAGGGACTTACCTTCAATCTTCAGAAGCAGCCAAGGGCAATGGCAGTAGAGTATATTGTTGTGGGACTCTTCTTCACGCTCCTGATCAGCAACTCAAAAGGAGTTTCCCACACAGGTGATGGGTTTTTGGCACAAAGTCTCTGGCTCTTGGGAGGAAGCATTGTCAGCTCATATAGCATTTCATTTTAACTGATTGGTTAGCATTTGTCTTACTTAGGATTTTTATTCCTGTGAAGAGACAACATGACCACAGCAACTCTTTTTTTTTCTTAAATTATTTTTTTATTTTACAAACCAACCCTAGTTCCCCTTTTCCTTCTTCTACCCCCAGATTCCCCCATCCCACCCCCCTATCCACTCCTTAGAGGGGGCAATGCTTCCCTTGGGGCATCAACAAAGTATGGCATGCCAAGTTGAGGCAGGACCAAGCATGTATTGCACCATAGGGAATGGGCTCAAAAAGCCATTTCTTAGAACCTGGATAAGTCTTGGTCCCACTACCAGGGGCCCCACAACCAGATCAAGCCACAAAGCCCACATTCACGGGGACTAGTTGAGTTCCATGCAGGCTCCATAGCTGTCAGTCCAGAGTCCATGAGCTCCCACCAACTTGGGTCAGCTGTCCCTGTGGCTTTCCCCATCAAGATCTTGACCCACCATGCTCATATGATTCCTCCTCCCTCTCAACAGAACTCCAAGAGCTCAGCCCAGTTCTTGGCTGGACCACAATAACTCATATAAAGGAAACATTTAGGTGGGGTGGCTCACTTACAGTTTCAGAGGTCAGTCCATTATCATCATGATGGGAAACATGGCAGCATGTAGGCAAATGTGGTGCTGGAGCTGAGTATTACATTGTACAGGCAACAAAAAGTCAACTGACACTGTGGGCAGTATCCTGAGCATAAGAAACCTCAAAGTTGTGGTGTCTGCACCACCTGGAACTGTGGTTGGACAAGGACCTGGGGATTAAAGAACACACAGAGACACAGGTCACTCTTGAAGCAAGAATGCCAATTTTATTATGTTCCAAGGCAGTTTATATAGTGCTCTCCTTGACTAGTGGCCATGCCCTAGCTCTCAGGATTTTCTACTGCAAACCCACCAGAAATCACTTCCTTGTTGTTAGGAACTCCTGAAGGTTTTGTGCTCAGAGCAGCTGTAGGTATGGAAAAACAAGTTGTTTACTTCAGCAGGCAAAAGGTCATAGAAAGTTCAGGGTCTGAGGGTCTGTAGCTTCCAACACAAAGCTCTCTCCAGAGTGTGAAACTTCTTTCAACAAGGCTATACTCACTCCAACAAAGCCACACCTCCTAATAATGCCACTCCCTATGAGGGCCAGTTTCATCCAAATTACCACATTCCACTCTCTGGCCCCCATAAACTTGGAACAATATCATAATACAAAATGCATTTATTCCAACTTCAAAAGTCCCCATAGTCTATCACAGGCTCAACAATGTTTAAAAGTTCAAAGACTCTTCTGAAATTCATGAAATCTCTTAATTATAATTCCTTACAAATTAAAAATAAAAAACCAGATCACATACTTCCAATAAACAATGATACAGGATATGCATTATAATTCCAAAATGTAGGAAAGGGAGCATAGTGAGAAAATACTGGACAACAAGACCAAAAACTAGCTGTGCAAACTCCAAATTCAGCTTCTTCATGTCTGATGTTGAAACACTCTTCAGATCTCCAACTATGTTTAGCTTTGTTGACTGCAACACACTTTTTTCTCTTAGGTTGGTTCTACTCCCTGTTAACAGCTCTCTTTGGCAGGTATCCCACAGTTCAAACATCTTGGGTTCTTCAAGGCAATCCAGGCATCAACTTCACAGCTTCATGCAATGACCTTTCTACTAGGCTTTCAATCAGAGACACCCCTGACACATGTCTGGTCTCAGTGACTTTATTCCATAACTACTTTTTTTGTAGGAGGAGGCCGCTTGTTCATCCTGGCTGCCCAGAACCAAAGTAACCACATAGAAACTATATTAATTAAAACACTGCTTGACCCATTAGCTCTAGCTCCTTATTGGCTAACTCTTACATCTTGATTTAACCCATTTCTATTATCTGTATATCACCACGTGGCAGTGGTTTACTGGCAAAGATATGGCATGTCTGACTCTGGCGGCTCCAAAGTGTCTCTCTGACTCTGCCTTCTTTCTGCCAGCATAGTTCCATCTTCCCCACCTACCTATGTTCTGCCCTATCAAAAGGCCAAGGCAGTTTCTTTATTCATTTACCAAGAAAAACTGCACACAGATAGAAGGACCTCCCACACCATTTCCCCTTTCCTATTTAAACAAAAAAGGTTTTAACATAGTAAAACTGCATATAACAAAACAGGTACCTAGTAAGGATTACAGTAACAATATTTATATCTACTTTATCTTTTATCATAACTAAGGAAATCTATAACTATAACTAATTCTTCAACTCCATCAAAGACTCCAGAAGGATAAAATATTACCTAAGTAAACAGGAAGTACATTGTAAGCAACATCCAAAACTCTAGAATTGACAGTTCTTTTCACTGCCTGGACAGTCACCCAAAGTTTTTTTGTACTGTTGGAGCATCCATCTTTAGTCTACAGGCCCATCGTATCCAGAAGACTTTTCCATGAAGCAGGAAATTTCAAAGACTGTTCTACCTATAGTGGCAGTTTGCCAGTCACTTTCTTCTGTGTCCTGCAGAATGTCTCCCAGACTCTTACATGAAGCAGGAATCCTGAAGGATCATCTCACCTTTAGGCAACTTCAGCAGCCATTTCTCTGTGGATCCTGCATGTCCAGTTCATCTAACAAACTCCATAAGGAGCCTCTTCAATACCCATGTTCTTCTTGAAGTAGATTGGTACTGCCAGGAGCAGATGTGTCTCACTGTCATGAAAAGTCCTAAATTTTTAAAACATTTAAATGCCATATTCTGAAGGTCTCTGAAGGTCATATACACCATATCCACATCACCAAAGCCATACCTCCTAATAGTGCTACTCCTTATGAGATTATGGAGACCAATTACATTCAAACTACCACAGCTCTGAGCATATAAATGAAAGTAACTGCAAATGCTATGAATAAATTGCATTTATTTATTTATACATATCTGTTACAATAATAATTGAAGTAAAAAAGTCCATGAATTTGAGCTGGAATAAATAGGAGGAGGGCGTGAAAAGGGTTGAAGGGAGGAAGCAAAGACAAAAAATGATGTAATTATATTTTAATTTCAAAAGAATAAAAATAATTTAAAAATTATATGCAAAATGAATGTATGTTTGTGTATATATTTGTTTTGTTTAAAACAAAAGTGGAGCATAGACAAATCTTTATGTTTTATTACCCCAGGATGTCATAACCAAATATATAATTTATACATAATAAAACGCCCACAGAGAACTATGTATTGCTTCTTTTGACAAGGTTGCTTTCCTGAACAAGGGCAAGATCCTTTATCCAATGATAGTGTAGAGTTTCTAAATAGCTTTGAAACACTACGTGTCTATATAAAGTCATGGCAATGTTAAAGTGTATATTATATGATGTAACAAATGAGGCAATTAATTTGGATTTGTTTGCACAGAGTAAGTCATTTGCTATCTCTGCTTTCTTTATGGCAGATTAATTTTGATCATAGTAGATCATTATATTCTGAGTCATTAGGAGCTATTACTGACATGTACCAAACTGTGTTTTGAAGCACTGCCATTGTGTCTAAAGCACATAATTTGTGGAAAAAAGTAAAAGCATGAAGTCTGTCAAATATCTTTTTATTTCATATTGAAAAGAGGAAGCAAATGGTTTGAAGCTGAATTATTATAAGATAGAGAACTCAGTGGGAAAACTGATATTTGAAAAAGGAAATATTATTTCAATATTTGCAAAGAGAACCTTGGTAAAGTTTCCCAAAGCTTTTCACATTGAAGTATTTTCTCCTGTCTGAGAATATATAATGATCTACCTCCCAAAACCCATTTTGTTTTTCAAGACTACAGGACTAGTTCTAGCCAGTAATAGCCAAGTGAACATGCATCTTTTTTCTACTTAGGCCTTTCTGAAAACAATTGTATCAGCTACCTTAGGAAGAAAGCTTCCTTGTGTCAGTGACCATAAAGGGCATTTAGTGAAAATGTGGTACTTAGAAAGTAAGGCTCTCCTGTCTGGGGAATAGACGTGTGACTGAAACCACTCTATGTGCATGAGAATGATCTGTTAAGATGCATTTGCTACAGGTAGGTTTCACTTATCCAGGCTAACATAGGATTATCTCATGAAACAACTAGTTTTTTTTTCTCTCTCCATATATACATGCCTATACATATATACATGTATACACATGCATATATATTCTGTCTCTCCAAATATACATAACAATATCTTTTATACATATAATTATATTCCAATTCATAAATTTTTTTTGCTAATCAGAACCATATTCACAAGCTAATTTAATGGGAAAATCAGTTCCATGTTTACTAGTGAATATTGCATAATAGTATCCTAAGAGATGAAAGTTCCTAATATTTCTTTGCTGTCTACTCATATCCTTCATCCATCCTTCTCTTGAGTTCCTTATTGCTGAAGAAATGTACTAACTACAAAGAAGAAAATAATTGAACTTACAATGTGTTCTTTAATTCTAACTAAGCCATTCAGGAACATGGATTAACCTCAAGACATCAGCCTCTGTTAGGGTTACTGAGAATAGACCAATAGATTTTAGGCATGTTTCTTTGCCTGGATAATCTTTAGTTTCCTTGCTCTATAGCCAAGTTAAAAATGTCTTCTTCATACCTAGTCACAAAAACTAATTAATTAAGACACTGGGTGTAAAACAGATCCATATGTGTTGGTTTACTTTTCTGTTGATAAAAATACTCTGGCAAAAGCAATTTAAGGGGAGGAAGTGTTTAAGGTACAGTCCATTATGAAAGGGAAGTTAAGGAGGCAGTAGCTGGAAGCATTTAGTCTAATTGCATCCACTGTCAAGAAGCAGAGAACATTAGATTCTTGTGATCAGCCTGATGTCTCCTTTCCTGTCCATGATTCCTTTCCCAGAGAATGGTACCATGCACAATGAAGATGAGTCTTAATAAATTAATTAACATAGTCAAGATAATACCCCACATGGTGTAGGAGGTCCTTCTGTATTTATATTGCTTTCATTGGTTGAATAAAGAGACTGCCTTGGCCCTTAGGTGGGCAGAGTAGACAGAACAGAATGCTGGGAAGAAGGCAGTGTGGCTGATGCCATGTTTCTCCTGCCCGAGAAGGACGCTGGTTAGAAGATTTCCTGGTAAGCCACGACCTCGTGGTGACATACAGATTATTAGAAATGAGTTAAATGAACATGTAAGAGTTACCCAAGAAGAGGTTAGAACTAATGGGCCAGCCAATGTTTTAAATGAATATAGTTTCTGTGTAATTATTTCAGGGCTTAAGCTAGCCATGTGACCGGGAGCCAGGCGGCGGGACCACGGCCCGCATGCTCCTCTCATTACTACACCCACAGACTTGCCTGCAATCCTTTCTTGAAGGTGACTCTAGATTCTGAGGTTGGTAATTGATAGTTACCATCACATATTACTATAGACAAAAATTATAATTCTTGCCTTCACAGCACCTAATGCCAAGTAATAATACAAAGAATACTGGAGATAAATAAATGCAGACTTAAATATAGTCCATACAGATTACAGTTCAGTATTTTAATCTTTTTCTGAAGCAGATTGAATAAAATAAGTTCAGTAAGACAAGTTTCTGCATACAGTAAGCACTCTGTGCAAATGAAATTTAGATGTTTGTTATTAATACTATTTTTTCTTATTTTACCCTTATATAAAGGCTCAGGGAAAGAATGACATCTGGATGGAGGACTCTGTGTACAAAGACAAAATCAACAAGGCAGGGAAACAAAGGAGCACTGGCACCCCAGGATCACGGGTTGGGAACTGCTTAGTTCAGTCTGCTTGGTATCATTGGTTTATCACATACCTGATACACATTTCCCAATCATCCAGCTGCATTAAGGAAGTAAATACAAAAGGTACACATCTAGAAATTGAAAAAAGCATAATACTAGAGACCACGCAGTAACACAAAATATGTTTCAAAACCAAACATGAGATCACTTACATAAACATATTTAAGAAAGAGGATTTGTAAGGAACAAAATACTGGCATCTTGGCAAAGACAAAAAAAATTGAAAAGTGAATATGCCTGTTTTCACTTATTCTTACAACAGAAATCACTTATTTCTCCTGCTTTGAGTTGTTTTTCATGGGCATTAACAGATGGCTATGAATGTTGGATCCAGAGCCTGCCAGAGGCATCTATAAACAATCCATCTTCCTTTTGTAAGACAGTTGAGAGTTTTCCCATAAAATTTTACTAAAATAGAAATGCAAGAAAATGGACAGAAATGATGAAAGTCTTTGTTTCCAAGCTCAATTTTTAGCTTTCCTTCCTGGACTTTTTGTCTACATCTGCAGATCCCCCTGTATCAGCCATTCACAAGGTTTACGCCAGATCATCCATGCTTAGCTTTCTTTTTATTTAGGTCCATTTCCACTCTAAATTTAGAGTAGATCATAATCATAGTCAACACTTACTAAAATACTGAAATAACACCCATACATTAATATAACACAGACATAATGAACATTATCTTAACGATTTCAGGCTACTATAAAAGTTTCACAACTAAAGGTGCCTATAAATGACAGGAACTAATTTCTCAAAGTTCTGGGAGTTGCTAAATCCCAGGTAAAGACACTAGTAAATTTGGTGGGTGGAGGACCTATTTCTGGGACATAGATATCTTCTAACTTTGATAGAAGACATGAAAGAAAGTGTGATATAAGCCATGATAGAAAAGACAGGGAGAGCTCTGTCATTGTTTTATAAATCAATAATCCTATTCAAGAGAACTCTACCCTTAAGAACTAATGACCTGGCACCACATCCTAATACCATCACTTTGGTGATTAGGTTTCAGTAAATAAATTTCCAGGGACATGAACTATCAGGTGATCTCTCTCTCTCTCTCTCTCTCTCTCTCTCTCTCTCACACACACACACACGCACGCACACATACACACATGACACACACATATAATATTTGATCATTAAAATAGTCTTAGCACATAAATGGACTCAGGTGTTATTATTCCCGTTGTAGTAGAAATAACAAGCATGGAATGTGTTAGCAAGTTTCTCAAGTGTCATCATGATCTAAGTGGTGGACCTTGGAAACTAAGATCCAAGTACCGAACACTTTATACTAGATTCTGACAAAATAATGCACCAAAATAATAGAATTGTGATATCCATATATGCTCGGTGCAAATTCCTGTCTTGATTCATTAGAGAGCCAGCCATGGTGAGTCCAGAGTCATTTTAAACACTCTGGGTCCAAAGTGTGAACTACAGATAGCTGCCATCAGAGAGAGAGAGCCCAGGTTTCTTGAACACTGATGCAGATGCCAGTAGGTGGGCACTGATAAGATAGCATGACCTCAACCCTCTAGGTCACATAAATAGTGTATACTCTATTATTGTCCTCTACCTAGATCCTAGTTTAAAGTTATTGCCAACCATCAATCTAGGGAAGGCTCAGCACTGTTTTATTATCTAAGCTTCATATAGCAGATTGACAGTATCCTTAAATTTACAACAGGGCTCAAGCCATTTGCTATTTTCTACTCATTGATTCTTAGTCATACCTAACATTTAAGTGGGAAATTAAGTTTATGGCAGGAGTCTCTTATTCTGTTTTGGAGAAGGTTTTTTAAAAAAAATTTCAACTTTATTGAAATGACTGACAAATCAGCATTGTGCTTTGACACACATATTCACTGTGAAATTATTATCAACATCAAGGTAAACAACATTTCCTGCTGACAGATGAATGGCTAAGTAAAATATATACATATGCAATAAAAGATATCATTCAGCCTTAAAAAAGAAGGAAATGTGTTAGGTGGATCTTTAAAATTATTGAACATACATACAAACTTTATCCATTTGCCTTAATTTCTAGTGCCTCAAGTCTGGAGCTCATTTGTAAGCTCCATTCTATTCCTCTTACATTAAGGGTGGATCTGCTGTGTACAAACTGTTGGAATGAAATCAAGTTAACTTGTCCACACTCCAGCATCTCTTTGTTGTCACAAATATGTGGAATCCAAACACAAGCACTGGCTCCAACGCTGCTTCCAGATCTCCTTTGCTGTTATCATTTAACATTTATTATAGATCAAGTTATTCTTGGACTGAGTGTTGTATAAAAACAACTACTTATTGAATGTCAATGGTTGGGTTTGGGTCATTTGACTGAAAATTGCCTGGTCTCCTCTTGGCTTGCTCACATGGCATCTGTTGGTCTCATACACGTCTGGCAGTTTAGAGCCCCATGGCTGGGGCTGGCTTAGCATGTAATTGATACTTCACATAGTCTCCACCCTTCAGTAGGCTATTCTCATGACCATTTTAGGGCAGTAAATGTGACAAAGAAGCATGTTCCAATGCAGTTATCAAAGCTTGGGAAGTATTCTTGCTAACGTCCCAACAATAAAGCAAGTCACCCGACCAGTTCACATTCAAGGTGTGGGTGCATAGAGTCTGCTAACAGTTTAATCTTCAAGCTGTATTTCAAAAGTGTGGGGACAGGATAAAAAATGTAGGGTTCTTTCCATGTTCTTCCATAGCCGGTCACCTAATCACAGCAGTCATAAATATTCATATTGCTCTTATATGAGACACACTCATTTCCAGCCGAGATACTTAAAAGAATCACTCAGTTATGACATTAAGCTTGAAGATCTATAATTTTGATTTTGAAATTTTCAACATACCTGTGGTGGTTTGAATGAGAATGACCACCACAACAGTCTCAAATATTTAAAAGCTTAGTCATGAAGAATGGCACTATTTTAAAGGATTAGAAAGATTAGGAGGTGTGGCCTTGTTGGAGGAAATGTGTCATTAAGAATGGACTTTGAGGTTTTTAAAGCCATGCCAGGCCCAGTCTCCCTTTCTCTGCTTATGAATTGGGTTGTAGAACTCAGCTTCTTCTCCAACACCATGTTCACCTATGTGCCACTGTGCTCTCTGTCATGATGATAATGGACTAACCTCTGAAACTGCAATCAAGCCTCCAGTTCAATGTGTGATTTATAAGAATTGCCTTGGTCATGGTATATCTTCACAGCCATAAAACAGTTACTAATACAATGCCCAAATATACTATCTGCTGAACTAAAGACCTATTGATCTAAAGACACTAATTATTTGCATCTGCTCTCATTTCAGTGACAGTACATCTGCAATAAAGATTTCCATCCAGAAACAGGAGGCATACAAAATCATGGCCCCCTAATATTTCTGGGAAGGCTGGTAAGAAAAACTTTATTTTCCAATTCATTAATTCTTGACTATTCTATATTCCTTGTAAATTCTGCTCACATACTAAACAATCCTTTAATTTGCTTCTCCATTTGTACATGCAAACGGTACCATTGAGAGATACTTGTGCCATTCTCCCAGAGAGCTCCTAGCTATGCCCAACATTTCACTAAACGTATTCCCTGTTTTTTGAGTTATCATACAGGACAGTTGTTTTTCTAATAGCTTCAGGACTGTAACAGGAATCTCCATTTTCACAATGCGCCATCAGCTATTCCCTCACCACTTTTATAGTCTCTGCTGCCTCATGACTTTTCCAGTCTTCAGTAATAGTTTTGTTCATTCTAGTCTGAGGACAAATGGCATATGATTTGGCATAAATTATTTGCTGAGTAATGGCCCCATTTCTAGAAAACAAATTCTGCACCAATTGTCTTTTGTTGTATAATAAGTTATCTTAAAATGCAGTGACTTCAAAATTACTAATTAGCTGAGCACTCTGGGTCAGCAATTGGTTCTTGCTCAGCTGAGTGGTTAATAGGCTGACCACATAGGCTTACTCACATCATGTAATCATCCGGCAAAGAGTGACATAACTGGTATGCCAGGCTATTTATCTGTGTTCTTTAGCAGGTGAGTCAAGGAAACTGCTAAGTTTCTACAGCACGAGAGACTATTGCCAACCAATGAACAGGAGATGTTCAAGTTTCCATTCTTGTCATATTTGTCAGTTCTCTGTGAACTCAAGAAATTTATATTTCCATGCATCATTAATGGAAAGGACTTTCGTAGTCACACAGAAAAGGAGTGCTCATCCAGAAGTCAGCAGAATTTGCATTTGTGACACTATTGCAACTTACCATATCACTTAAGCTTGGCCCATTCCAGCAGGTGACTGTTTCTCTTTATTTCTTGAGTTGTCATTGTTCCATTTAATGAGCATTCCAACTTCCTTTAGAGAATGAATTTCTCCCAGATTTGCATCTGCATTGGACTGTTTTGCCCTTTGCCCTCTTTGGAAAGAGAATACCACCCTGTAATCTAGACATCACATGTGAACTTGCTGAATATGAAACTCAGTTCTTCCTGTCCTTTGTCACATAACAAATAGTGTCATGCACAGAGATTTCTGTCACCTAGGTGGAGATATCTAGGCCCAGGAAAATACACTATGGAGAAGCAGACAAGCTTCCAAAATGGTCCACTGTTTAAATCTCACCATCCTAGCAGCTGTGTTAAATGTAAAATATAAATATAAAATGCAAAATATGAAATTATAAATATACAATGAGAATGTAAATATGAAAAAATTCTGATTTTGGTCAGTAAACCTCATAAAATGATATAAATATTTATCTGTGGGTAGAAATACTTTTTATACCAACGATATCAGACCCTTTTAGAAACTATACCCCAACTGAAAAGCTCATAGAGAATCAAGAGCTTGGGGAAAGACTTGAAGGTGAAAGCTAGATGCTTGATGACAGCCACTTGCTGTGCTGCAAGATTGCCTACACCTCTTATATACGGATAAATTTGACGATACTAGCTGCAAGTCTAGAGATGACCTTAACATCAACACATGTGCTTTCTGCAGCCCCTGTCCTCGAGAGATTAAGTGTACCTTTGGTTTCAGGCAACTATAGAGCTGGATAAACCTAGGATCACAAATCAGCCATGAAAGCAAAGTAAAAAGGATATGTGCCTTCTGTCTATCTCTGTTTCCCTCTTTTCCTCTCATAACACAGGTTCTACCCTTGAGAATCTTCTTTACAAGTAGAAAACTTTCTAGTTCATATCTTATTTGCATTTCTACCCTCAGGGAACTTTTATGATAAGGATTAGAGAATAATATTTACAGTAATTCACATGACATTTGCCAGTGTCTCTCATAGGTCTATACGATCATTTCCAGGATAGATATAAGGCTTCCACTTGGCATTCCTACAGTGCTATGTGTATGGCTTTCTTAGAGGCTCATCTAGGCATGCGGGAGATAGTGTAGATTACATGCTAATAGACATTCTCTACTGGGCTGAGAAGATGCACTGACTCCACTTTATTATGCTGAGAGGTTGACCCTTCTCTCCTATTGCAGAATCATTCACAGTCATTTCAGTCAGACCCATTGCCTGCCAAGCAGAATGACCCAGACTGACTGATCTGAGCAGAAATTGTGGTCTGTAATGGTTTTTCTGCTTCATGTGCAGAAATTGCCTCCAGCTGGATCTAGTTGAGCTAGGCTAAATTGGATTTGATTCATCAACTTTGCTGCAATGTTCTGTATCACAACATGGCACAGACCCAGAACTGCAATCCTTTTGTTCACATGGCATCAGAATGGTTTGGCATAACTTAGAGACACTACATCTTTGGCTCTCATTTTTACTTGTTATGGTCATTTCAAATCATAGGAATACTTTGTTGTAAACACATACGAAAGAAATTTAGTACTACATATGTAAAATCATGTTATCATCTTTAGAGGATGTTTTAAAAACTTTAATTTAGAGGTTATAAGAGTAATACAGTAAACTGTGTTATAATTTTGTACCACATGTGACTATATCTGCCTTCCAGTTATGGGGCTTTTGTTTCTCATAAGGAATATCATTGACAGCCAATGGTACTAGAGTTGGAGACACAACGTAGTCTTCTTTAAGGTTACACCAAGTAAAAGCAGATAGAAGTTGAGCTCAAATAGAGGTTAAGCACAATTAATAAAAGTTCAGGGTAAAAAATTGGGATTCAACCAGAAGATCCAAGCAGCAAAGCAGCCAGCCACTGGCTCTTACCTTGCCCTCAGTCTAAAATGGTGATCCTATATCCTGAAATCTCAGAAGGAGACTGGATCTGAGAGCTGCCTCCCCCCATTTTATATTCCTCCTTAGGGATTAAAGACATGCACCACTGGGATTAAAGGTGCCTGTCATTGTGGTTACTGGGATTAAAGGTGTGTATTACCATAAACTGGGCTATAATGCTGGTGACTCGGACTGTTTTTCTCTCAGATCTTCAGGCAGTCTTTATTTATGAAAAATAAGTTGAAATGCCAATACACAGGGGGACTCCAAAACTAATGCTATGATTTACCCATCTGTTTTACTGATTTTCCTTCCTCTCCTCCTTTCCCTCCCCCTACCCTCTCACTTTCTCTGTCCTTCTCTTTCACTCCCATCCCTCTCCTTTCTTCTACAACAAGCACACCTTGAATACCCACTCATTTTCTACACTTACACATAATAAAACATATATTTCAGCTTCTGAAAGAAAATGTTTATCTGTAGTTTACATGGAAATAATGCAAATGCTTCAACACATTTAAATAAACTTATAATGTAAAGCTGTAATAAATTGCATTAAGTAGCACAGTATCAGAACATTGCAGTCTCCACAAGGGCATATTTAATGTCACTTCTTTTAAATATTTTATTAATCTTAGGCTGAGAACATCTCAGGTTTTCCAAAAATGCTTATATTGGTAGATGACTCATTTAAATAAAGCTCACAATGGATATGACATTTCCCTTATTCCAGCTTGCAATAAATTCCTAAAATTGTCAAAAGATAATCATTTAGCTTAATCATCAAACATTTATCTAGTATATGATACTTTTTAAGTACTTTTAAATTATAAACATGGCCAACTTCTGTCAGAGATCACCTTCGACAAAAATACCACTTACCAGGGTAAGTATGTGGGAATGAGGAAATAAGTAAAGAGGACGAAGGTGGGAGTAAAAATGATAAAACAGAAAACAGGATAGTACTAGGAAGGAGAGCCTATAAATAATAAATTACCTGCATTTAATTTTCAATTGCTTAAAATACTCCCTATCCTAAAAGGTAGGAGTAAGATAAAAAACTTCATTAACATGATACAAGGAAGTGAAGAGACCAGCTGAAGGTTGCAGGCTACATTCTTAGTTAAACATTCTGTTGCTAGAGTAAGACAAGTCAATCTCAAACTCTAGATCAAAACTTTCTGTAGGCAACCCACTTGCTGGTGGAATCCACTGTTATCTCCTTAAGGGAGTAGGAACTTAGTTCCCACTCTCTAACCTTTGGGCAGGGTGGAATGGTAACTTTAAGGTAGCTAAAACTTTCTGACCTACAGACAAGGTGCAAATAGGCTCATATTTTTGGGACCTCACAAACTTTCTAACAATTTTCAGCCCAACTAAGTGAATGAACACAGATCTGCTTAGAGCTTGAGGAATTTTTCTGCTTTATATTTGGCAGAGTCAGTACTCAAAACGAGTATAGTCTGACTCCTACATCACCATTCAAATCCCCATGCTTCCTCAGAAGGCTCTGTATTTGCTCCAGAGACCTGCAAATCTAAATGCACACTTCCCTTAACAGTTCTATTTTGTCATAATGTATAGAAATAGCTATTTCTCCCTTATCTTATTAGAGGTGGAAAGTTAGTTTTATGACTGTTGTGTTTTAATCAGGAGTGTCTGTGTTTGGGAATTATTTTGGAGACTGACTAATGAGTACATACCTGAAGGACATAACTTTATTTCTTAGAGTCCATCAGTCATCAATAATTCAGCAGGGGGTGCTAAAATTCCTTTGGTTCCTCCTCAATTCATAACGGGTTGTTGTCAGACCCTGTTTTTCCCAGACTCAGTGTAAGCAACCATTGTTATTGTGTGTCAGACCCTGCTTACAATGACTCTGCCATGCTTTGTTGATAGTATTTTCTATCTTGTAGCTCTCACGTGATTTTCACTTGTTATTCTTCAATGATCCTATAGGTTCTGCTTAGGACTGTGCACTAAACCGTCATTTACTCTAAATATCTTACACAGCCATGAGTCTTTGCACTCATTGCTGTTCACTGTGAAGAGAAGCTTCTCTGATTAAAATGAAGGCCACATTTGCCTATGAGTATAAACATAAATATACTTCAGTGTGGCAACGTGTCACTTAGCTAAGTCATAGTAGTGAAGCCACCTTAGGGTCTATAATCTCCACAGCAATGGAGTTTTGATCAGTTTTAAGTACCAACTGTATGTTTCTTCCTGTGGATCAGGCCTCAAAAAATCAGAGAATGGTTAGTTATCCTCATAGCACTGCTGGCTCTATTGTGGGGGCCATCTTGTTGGCAGAATGTTATTCAAGTCAGAACTTGAGTTCTGACTTGCCTTTTATCTATTTTGCAGCAAAGCTCTGTGGCATCTGCCACAATCAGAAGGTCATAAAACAAAACAAAAGACACAAATGTGAAAAATGTCCTGTAGGGAAGAAGGGGTGATGAAAGGTGGGAGCTAGTAGAGAGTGAGAGTAAACAATGTACTATATACATGTATGAAATTGTCAAAGAACAGATTTAATCAATTAAAAACTTAAAGTTAGCATTAGACAACACAGAAAATTGGAATTCATGTTTTAGGGACATAACTTATATAAATGCAAAAAATCGGTTTGATAATGGCTTTTAGTAAAGACTCTTCATAGTTATATATGCATATATGAACAATGAACTGTAATGATCTGTTCTGCCTCTTTAAGAGACAAGCCATGCCCACTCCCTCTCCAGTCTGCTGAGGCAGGCAGATCTTCCTTCATGCTTGCATCCTGGGTCTCCTCCCTTTTCCATCTCCCTCTTGAAGAGGCAGCTTCTCTCTCTCTCTCTCTCTCTCTCTCTCTCTCTCTCTCTCTCTCTCTCTCTCTGTTCTTCTCCTCTTCTTTCTTCCCCCTCCATAACCCAGTAAATAAATATCCAACCTCACTCTGCATGGCATGCCTATCCATGTCTCTGTCACTGCAGTGTGTCTCCCTGCCCAAGACCAGCCACCTTTGGAGACCCGTGGCGTGGTCTTGAGGTGTGCCCATCTGTCTGTCTCTCCTTGTGGTCTGCTGCAGCCACTCGGTGAACTGTGCCATCCCTGCCTGGGACTGGCTGCTCTCGGGACCTGCTGCCCCCTGCCTGCCACCACATGGCCTGCTGCTTGCCACTGCTTAGAGACCTGCAGCGTTTCTGCCACTGCAGCTACTCGGGGATCCACAGCATTTTTAATTAATCCATTGCATGCTCTGAAATTTCTGCTTCTTTTACTCGTCCTTGGATTCTATCTTTCTGAAGTTTTCTGACCATAGAAATGTGTTTCTACACATCACATCACAACAGAGTCAGGCACGAGGCACTGTGAATGAAGTCTCCAACTGGCAGTTTTCTGTCCTAGTTCTATGAAAAATGTCTGGTTGGAATGATCTGTGCTTCTGAGCAAAACTTTAGAATCAAGGAGAACTTTCAAAGTAGGATATCCACATTCTTTGCAACTTGGAAAAATCATTGAGCTATTGGGTATTAGTGTCTTTGTCTTCCCAATGAGACACAGCACCATGCAAATTTCCATGAGTTAGTACATATACATATGTGTATTTCTAGGACACTGGTTTAAGTCACTTGAAATGATTAATTGCAAACAGCAAGGTAAACATCCCCACATGAAAGGAAATACTTTGGTCTTAGTTGGTATTTAGTAAACAAGTTTTAATATTATCAGAAATACAGGTTTTCAGTTTCTTTTATAATCAAAAGAAATTGGTACCTCTGTAAAACTTAGTTTACTTGAGAACAAAGGACAGAATGTATGCATATGTATAAGAAGCTTGATATCTGGCTGACCTGGTACGTAAGAGTTATTAACAAAACATTCCTAATCAAGGAAATGCTCCTGAATTCTGATCACACATTTCGCCAGTCTTGTCTTCATATCTCTGGCTTTGTGTTGACAGAAGTGCTACCACCTTTGTTTTCAATGTTCTCCCAGCTTCCCTTTTTGAGAAAAATTCTATATTGGTTGTAATTGGCAAGCAAAATGTGAGCCTATTTATGTCATACTAATCCACATTGCACAGTGTATATATTGCTACTCTCCCAACCAAGTAATTACCATATCCATTACCTAACATCCTTATATGGTCATATTTTGTGTGCATTCTTTTTTGAGAGTATCATTTTCTAGTTTCTTTTTCCTTGATCCTGGCTTCTCAGGTCTTAGATAATCATCAATATGTATGCATTCACTACTAGTGTTTCCTGTTGTCTAGAAGGAAAATTCAGTATCATACTGTATCTTGCTTCTTTTGCCTATCTCAAAATATTTTTCCCTCTCTGACAGTACCCCTTTTCTCAAGAGGAACAAAATTCTTAATGAATGAACAAGCAGCAGGATGAGGCCAGCCTGGTCTACACAGAGAGTCTCAGGATAGCCAGGGCTACACAGAGAAACCTTGTCTCAAAAAACCAAAGAGGGATGGAGGGAGGGAGGCAGTGTAGAAGGAGAGACAGACAGACAGACACACACACACACAAACACACACACACAGACAGAGAGAGAGAGAAGAGAGAGAGAGAAGAAAAGAGAGAGAGAGAGACAGACAGAGAGAGAGAGAACGGCTGATAGCTCATCACTTCACTGTGGAGTAAAACAAGCCCTGGACTGGGAACTAGAGACATTAGAGTCATGGTGGAAACTGAGGGGCTGGGCCCATTTGCTATTCCATACTTGCCAGGTGAGCCAGATCATTCCAGATCACTGACTACCAGTAGGAGTCTGACAGAGCCAATTCCCAACAGCCAGCCACCTTTGGAATACAGTTCCTTCTCTGGTTCTTCTTATGGAATCTCATGCATCATATCTGGATAAGTGTGTTCTAACCATGAGGATAAGAAGACCCTGGGAGGCTTAGGAAAATGGTAACAGTGAAACTCTGCCCTATTCTAGCCATTATAGTACAGCGGAATCACATCTCCTCTCTGATACACTATAACTTAAATGGAGATATTTAAAGTAACTTGCTGTCATAATTGTCAATTGACATACCTGGGAAGGGAAACCCCCATTGAGGCATTTCCTCAGCTGGACTGTTCTGTGTGCACGTGTGTGTCACATTTTCTTCATTGGTAATTGATGTGGAAGGGTCCAGCTCACTCTGGACCACAGCATCCCTAGGTATGTGGGCTTGGGCTGTATTAGAAAGATAGTGGAGCAAGCCAGGGGAGCAATCAAGTAAGTAGTGTTCCTCCATGGTTTCTGCTTCAAGCTTCTGTGATGAGTCCCTGCTTGGCTTCCCTTGAGGATGCAGGGGAAGCCAAATTACTCTAATGACGTACTGCAAACTGTAAGCCATGTAAACCCTTTCCTCCTAAGGTTGCTTTTGGTCGTGGTATTTCATTGTACTGGGAATGAAATGAAATGAAAACTGGTACACTTCCTACTGATAGTTCTTTCTTTTGTTGAATGACGGAGACAGATAAGAAGAAAAAGTTGTATATGAGTCTCTCTCTCTCTCTCTGTGTGTGTGTGTGTGTATGTGTGTGAATCTGTGTGTGTGCATGTGTACATGTGAATGTGAATGCATTCTGAAAAGCAGAATATTTACTAACTACTTGTAACAGCAGCTTACTTTCTTCTGGATAATAAGATTAATCACCTTTGCAATCACAGATATACCATCTTTTTAAACTTCTAATTCACAGTATGAGGAACTCATGTGTCTAGGTTTCTAATGTAGTGAAATCTTTGCTGTGTTGTCTAGTAGAGCTGCACTTCCTTGGAAATAGACTTTTAGAACACTAAGCCCAATGCTTTAGGAATGGGAACAAGATTTTCCAGATGATGTGGAGCAATGATAAAAGGAATCACTTCGTTTTCTATTCTTGATTGCAGGATACATAGATTTTCTGTTTAGAAGAAATAGGTTTTCTTTTCTGGTTGATGATTCTCTGGTTTGAAGAGTATCTGTGAGTGTAAGTCTCAAGTCCCTAAAGCATTTCTATTCAGTTGTCATTTGTCTGAAACTTCAGAAGACAATTCTACTAGGCCATTTGCTTCCAGATAGTGCGGCAAGTGGGTGATGTATGAATTCCAAGGACATCAGTGAACTGCCTTACTTCATTTACTGCAATGTGAATTTCTTGTTCAAAGCATCATTGTAAGGAACATGAAAGCTTTAAAAGGAATCTGATTCACAGAGAAAAAATTTGCTGTATATGTTACACACTGGGATAGCAAGTAAGTTTCTAGTGTTGATTAAACCAAAGCTCTTCTCCCACAGCTTTCTATCTGGTGGCTGGCTAGTGTCCTGAGGAATGATGTTTGGTTTAGGTCTCTGTTGTTGCAGTAAATGAAAAGTAGTGGCTGTAGCCACTGTAGCAGTGGCTGCAAAAGATGAAAAACTCCTATTTCTCAAGTCCATTGTGTGTAAAAAAAAAAAAAGGCTGAATAATATTTACTAACAAGGGGACATATCTTCTGACTTATAATTAAGATTCTTCTTTGATGCAATTCTGTCTTGGTGAGCATTACACACACACACACACACACACACACACACACACACATGCATAGACATACATGCACATTTTGCACTCTGCATTCAGAAGAATACATCCCCCTGTTTCTTCACCTGATTCTTCTAACAATTATGATTCTTCTAAGTCCTTGACCACTTTCCAAACTGATCAGTAGTTGCTGTCCTTGATTCAGTGTCTATCTATCCTCTTCTTATTTCTCATTTTATGTAAAATAAACAGGCATATTGCTTATGGGTCTTACCATCAGTTGAATTTTCTTTTACCACAGTTATTGAGTTACTTTCTCTGGGGGAATATATAGACAAATGTCTTTTCACCCTAGGAAGGGAACTGATGAAAAAACTAAAGAAATGATTCTACTCTATTCTACCTTAGTGAGTCAGTGAGTTTATATGAGGTTACTTACAAGCGTATTGATGAAGGATTACTTACAGGAGTGTGATTGACATGGAGATAACCATATCACCACAAAGTCCATTCTAGCATGGGTATTGACCCACAAAGGCTGTATCTGTGGAGCTCCAAGTACAATTTCCAAATAATTTGGACCTCGAATAGTCTGTTTGGTCCAGCAATTGTTACTGTATCCATAACTATAGAAGGATTCTTATGAATCCTTTTGGTTTCAGGAGTTTCCTGAATCCTTTGAGGTTTATTGTTTCCTAAGTTTTATGAAGCTCCATGCTTCCTCCTACAGGAAATTTTAAATTCAAAGGGAATAGCTATGCAAGAATTATCCTTCATATGTATACCAGAGAGCGACTGTACTGCTACGTCTGTCTATATTTACATAGGGCTAGTATGATACACAGAACCATTTGTGCACCAGATTAATTTTACTTCTTCCCCAGTCAGCACCCTGGGAAGTCATTGGTATATGTTTAGATAGAGAAAACAGTGCAGTTGTTGAGAAAATTTTCTTGTCTATTAGGACTGAGTGAAGCTCATTCTTACATCTATTATTTTCATTTGATGATGGAGTGATTTACTTTCTTCATACTGTGAATTGGTTCGTTAGATTATATACAGATGGATATTTCAATTGATAGAGTAATTTGGTGGCTCATAGTTTGACATCGGTTTCCTACTGAGACTCTTTTCAAATATAAATGTTGTTTGCTTACCCCCCTCTCTTTTTCTTTCTACCATTCTTTTTATTCTCTCTTTCATTCATCCTTAGTATTTTTGAACCAGGGTCTCATATATCCCAGGGTGGATTCAAACTCTCTATGTAACATAGGCTAACCTTGAACTCCTGCTTCTTTTGCCTCTATCCCCTGGGATTAAGATGTGCATATTCACCCAGAAGTATATGAAGGGACAAAAATTGTCTTCCAAGGAAAAAACAACTTTTGTTCAAAATCCTAAAGATCTTCTCTGAGTCACTTTTAAGGTCAACTAGAGGTTCCATGCAATTTATCTGTCTCGCACACTCCAAGTACAGACCAAATGATAGAGCAGTTTGCTCAACAATCTGTGTCTATTGTAGAGACTCTCTTGTTCTGGACCTTCACCAAAACTGAAAGATTTAAAAATTGCTGCGTAAATGATCAGAGTAGCATGTGCAAACAAGGACCGTGTTGTATTTAACATTCAAAGAAGTCCAGTTAGCCCTTTCTTCATAATGGCGGGGACATCAGGTGCAGCAGCTTGTCGTTTGTTTTGGAAAAAAATATCTTGACTTTGTTCCAGGTCACTGAATCATCAACAATTTAATGAACTGTCTTGTTCTTAAATTTTTGTGGAATTTATTGCTCATATTATTTATTATTGTGCTATCTACAATGTTTATCAAGATCCTCTACCACTTCTGCTATAAGTTGATCCTGCCAATCACCTAAATACTGTAAATCAAATGGATCATCAGAATATCATGATACTGACTATAGATTATGGCAAAAACATAACACTGAGGTAGAGTACTGCTGATACAACACTGGTTTAGAAAGTAGAAATCCAACTGCTTGCAATAGACTTTAATAATAGGCACAGAACAAAGAGCAGCTGTCAGATCATGGCTCCCTCCTATATGCCAGAGTATATATTGATTTCTCCTCATAATGAAATTACATCTGAAAGAGCAATTGGAATTGGAATCTTTGTCTGGTTAAACTTATGAAATCTACTGTTGTTCCTCAAAATCCATCTGTCATCCTTGTAGGCCAAAGACACAAATTAAGTAGGATGTGTAAGACTCACTCTTCTTGCATTTTTGAAGCTCTTATTAATAGCAATGACCCCTCCAACAAGTTCGGAATCCATTTTTAACTGTGGTTTACTCTTTAGGCAGTACTAGCGTGTTCCTCATGGCCTTTTCTCACACAACGGCCTTAACTTCACAAGTCAGGAAAGGGCACTGAAATTCTGCCAGTCCTTGTGAATATTTGTTGCAATCACATCTTAGACCCAGACATTTCCTAGGAAATTACCTAGAGGGTAGACTTGGAGACTCAGAGACAGTCTGCGGGAAAGACGCCAGCTCAAACTGTATGTAGTGCTCTCAAACTTCCCTTACTTAACTCCTACGATCATTGGTCTACCATGGCCAGTTTTTCAAAATTTCTTTATAATGTTCAGCAATCTTTCAAAAACTGCAGTATTTCCACTTTGGAAATGTATAGTCCCATAACAAGAATTAGATTCGGGTCTGTAGCATAGGTCCTATCTGTAAATCCGTTCACGAGCATGATTCCTCAGTTGTAATAATTTTAATTCAGGATTCTGATGACTAGAACTAGAGCTCCCCTTTTGTCATAGGTCTAGAAAGACGTTAGAGGCTGGCACTCCACTTCAGTTTCCCAGATGCCATGATCAGCTACCCGACTAGGAAAATTGTTACCTAGCTGTGTGACCACGAGCACCATATTTTAGGCATTTTGCATTCATATCTATCTCCGGGCATGAAGATGGTAAAAACAAAACCAAAACAATGTAAAACAAACCACAAAAGGTGGACATAAAATGGTGGTACAAGAAGAACAAATCAAACCAACATGACTGACTCTGAATACACAGAATCAATCACCAGCTCCAGTGAAGCCGACAGCTTCGCTGGTGTTAGTTGCATGTTGCAGAAGCTGACAGATAAGGTTGCTATAATCCCGATTGCTCTGTAGACACTGCAAATATGAGACCAGGATTTGTTGACAGAGGAGATGCAAATCTCCTGAAAATCCAAATCAGGCCTTGTTACTGGTATTGACCCAAATGAAAGAAGAATGGAACTTTGCTTTGTTTGTCAGTCAAAATTTCTCTTATGACCTACACTATAAGGAAATACATAGATACTAAAGCAAAAGTTGTATCAGACAATGTTAAACATGCAGAGAAGACTTTATTTTAGGTTATTGCAATGAAAAGAATGATAAAAACACAATCTGAGTTCAATTCTACTTAAACAAATGGTAAAATAATTTTTAAGAGCTAGTGTCTATGTGTGTGGGGGGCATTAGCCATCTGTGTTTGTTAGTTGACCTTGCTCAAAAGAAAACTAAAACTCTTACCTGCATTTAAGGATTAGGTTTATAACTAAGATCATGGTGCCCAGTCTCTCACTCTCAGAATGATGGGAAATAAGAGTTCTGTCTTCCTTGATGACTACATGTGCAAGGGAGAACTTCCAAGGTCATCCTTTAAACTTGGATGAAGAAATAATACAGAACAACCAACTTTTTTTATTTAACATAATTTCTTTATTGATTTTTTGGGAATTTCACAACATGCCTCCTAATTCCAATAACCTCCCTGTGCCCTCATATCCTCCCCCACCCCTGCAGCACCCTCTCAAAAAATTTAAAAAATCAAACCAAACAAAAGCAAAACAAGCAAATGAACAAATAAAGATAAAACCAAACAAAAGAAAACAAAAAGCCTCTTCACTCCTCCATCTTTCCTGCCTCTTTAATACCTCTTCCTTCATCCTGGTGGCACTGGGAGCCTCGGTGTGTCACACAGTAGACGCTCTTGTCCAGTCAACTTTCCTTACAATGTTCATTGCAATGAGTCATTGGTCTAGTTCAAGGCCTCTTGTTTCTGGTACATGATTATCACTCACTGGAACTCCTTTCAGATGTCCTGCACTGCCCTGAGTCATGGCGATCCTGGGATATCATCTACATAGCCAGTCCATTCACAAGCTCCAGCAGGCCCTAGATGGGGTAGATGTTAGGGTGGGCCAACCGCAGGCCCAGCTGTAGGCCTGGGTGGTAGCTGAGCTGGTCAGTCTAGACTGCTGGGGCTGCTCCCTCAAGCAAGGGCAGAGGCAGCTCCCCTACCACCAAGGTCAGTTCTCCCTTGTCCAGTGGCAGGAGCAGGCAGATAGCTCTCGTGAGGGTTGTGATCTGCTCTTGTTGCAGTGTCCAGTAAGGGGCAGCTCCAGCCATCCCCGGGCCAGTGGAGTGCAGGGATGGTTCAGCATGGCCCTCTGACTTCATCATGCATGGGTCCTACTGCCTTTTGAGGTAACAAGGGCCACAGACATCAACATAGATCCCAGCTTCAGACATGGCCCTAGGCATCAGCTTGAGCCTGGACTATATCCTGGCTCCAGATGGAAGCAGAGGCCACTCAGATCAGGATGGATCTGTGGCGGCATGGCCCCTGGATGCCAACAAGTCCATAGATTGTAATCCCAACACGTTGGCAGCATCCCGGTCTGGATGCAGTACAACCAGTTTCATCGAGTAAATACACTTTTTAAAAAGATTTACATTTATTTATTTGTGTGTGTGTGTGTGTGTGTGTGTGTGTGTGTGTGTGTGTGTGTGTGTGTGTGTGCGCGCGCGCACGTGCGTGCTATGCTGGGCATGTGGAGGTCTGAGGGCAACTGTGGGAGTCTGTTTTCTCCTTCCTCCATAGAGCAGATTCTGAGGTTCTAACTCAGACCTCCTGGCTTGCTGAATCATTTTGGCTATCCCTAATGTATATACTCTTAAAAAACAGAAGCCAGAGCCCACCTAGGATGTAGCTTGTCTGAATTTCATCAGCACGCCAGAACACCTTTTTCTTAGTAAAAGGAATCCTGGGAAATGGAGTTTCACTCTAGAGAAGGTGCTACATCACAAACCAGTGTATTTCTCCATCCTGAACTGTTTATATGATGCCTTATTTACTGATTATTTTTAAGAGAGATTTGATTCATCTAGGAAATAAGACAATATCCATGTTCCATCATGTAGTAGCCATTGTACACAAAGCAGCCATTTTGATAACACATTATGTTTTAGGATATTGTCTGAAGAGACATGAGAGGGATTGGGAAGAGTGGACACAGGAGTGGTTGGAGCAAGGAAAGAATGGGAAGAGAGAGGAGGTATAGTAAGATTTTATTTAAAATTCAAAAAGGTAGGAATAGGTAAGTAAGTAATGTGCACTGTGAACCTAAACAAGGACTCCTCAATAAAATAAATAAAAATGGCAAGAAATATTTAAAGAAAAGTTTTATTGACCACGCTAAGGCTATGAAGGTTGAGATGAGACACGTCTAGCTTTATTTTCTTCTCTCTCTCTCTCACTGTCTCTCTCTCTCTCACTGTCTCTCTCTTATTCTGTGTGTGTGTGTGTGTGCATGCTCACATGCATATATTGCCGTGGCACATGTGTAAATGTTGAAGAATTATTCTTTGCCCACTGAGCTATCTTGCCATCCTAGATGTATCTTGGTATATAAGCACAATTTGCTTATTTGACAACTTGATATTTGCTGACAAGCTTAATTTTATTTTCCTGCAGGGCTCATTCTTTTAAGGAATGATTAAGATTACTTTGGGACCCTGGTGTGGGCAGGCCGTCTATACTCACAATGCACAACTGTTTGCATAAAGACAACGGTCTCGAAAGGTTTTTCTTATCATTTCTGATTCCCTTTCTATCCATGATTCATCTACAGCCAGAGAGGCGGCCTGAAGGGAGACAATGAACATGGATGCATTGTCAGCTTCTGTGCTCAGACAGGCACTAACTTATGGTGAGGATTTTCCAATTTGAGGGCGGTGTGAAATGTTAAGCATTCAGCAGAAACTGAATCTTGAGTTTAGAACTGTCATTAAACAAAACAAAATTAAAAAAAAAAACTAGACCTGGTCCGCTCCTTTGCACAGTGTTGCAGAGTAGTAGTGAACCTTAGCTTCCAGGAAAGCATTGGCCGTATCCTGTTCACGGCTGTGGTAGCTAAGGTAGGATATTTGGTTATGTGTATTAACTGAATTCATGACTTAGGATATTTTGAATTGATGGAAGGCCTATCAGGACACAACTCCATCAGTAATGGATGAGCATGTGTGCTCAGCATGGGATTCAGAAGCTGGTTCCCAGCAGTGTTGGATTCAATTGCTCTAAAAGCTATGATGGGCTTCTGGAAATGTCAGTTTAAAATAATCCGCTGGGTATGTCTCAAGCCAAGCTGAAGAATTAACAAATAAGACAAGCAATAATAATGTAGACAGTCTTACGAGGCTTTTTTGATAGAGCTCACTGGCAAGGTGAAGCCTTTCCCACAATCATAATTAATCCAAATGGAGACTAACGGATTGCCACTGGAAGTGCTCACTGTACCGACATGATTTCCTCCTGGAGGGCTGGGCCTGAAGGCTGAGCCAGATGACTGGGGCGATAGCATCTAGTTGCACTGACTCACTCTGATACATGAAGGCAAGGGAGGTGTGTTTGCTCATGGCTTGTGATTGTCCCAGCCCTGGATGTGCCAGTAGTGCCAGCTTCATCATGGCAAGGCAGCAGCTTTTCCAGCCCAGACTTCAGACTTCCATGAACACGGGGCACATTTCCTCTTGAAGCAGCCTTCCACCAACAGGAAGCCTATTTTCATAAAGTTATGAAAGAGTATATGGTTACTGGGAGCAGAAAGCCCTCGTGGGATAAACACTTTGTGTTCAGTAATCATCATCTCTCTTAGGAAGATGCCTTGAAGGAAACCCAGGATTCCTCACTGAATAATCTGCTTAGCTTTGTCTGTCAGCATCAATGAGGCCGATGAAGCGGGTGGCTCCTCAGCGGACCTTATGCCCTTTGTTTAGAAGCAGGTCTTCCTGGAAGGGTTGGCTGGAAGTCACTGGTTCTTAAGTTAAGGTTTTCCATGCCTCCTGTATTGTCAGAAATTATGAACACAAATTCTGTTGGTATAGATAAAACATATCAGGATACAAGGATGTACTTTTCAGTCTAAATAAAATGAACAAAAAATGATAGCTCATATATTAGTTCTTTTTTTTTAAAAAAAAAACAACTTCTTTGCTGTGGTGTTCACGTATATATGTCTAACTTATTCTAGTTCTTTGATTCAGCCATACATATATAATGGGGTTATTTGTATATTTAATTATCTTTTAATTGAATTTTTATTCTTCTCTCATGTAATACATCCTAAGTACAGCATCCTCTCCCTCCACTCCTCCCAGCACCACCTTCACTTCCAGACCCACTGTCCCTCCCTCTTCCTTTAGAAATGTTCAAGCCTCCCAGCGATATCATCCACCAGCTGACCATGGTATAAGGAGATAGAATAAGGCTAGACACAAACCCTTATATCAAGGCTGGACGAGGCCACCCAGTAAGAGGAATAGGATCTCAAGAGCATGTAAAAGAGTCAGGGATACTCTCACTCCCTCTGTTGGAGTCCCACAATAACCCCAAGCTAACAACCACAGCATGTATGTAGAGGACCTAGCACAGACCCATGCAGACTCTGTTATGGCTCCTTCTGTCTCTGTGAGCCCCTCAGTGTTGGGCATGGGCTTCCTTCCACTCATGGTGGCATGGGCCTGATGTTAGCCAGTCATTTGTTGGCCACTCCTGTAGGTCCGGAGGCACCATTGCCCCAGAGCATCTTCTAGGCAGGACACGAGTGGTTCAAAGGTTTTGTGGAGGGATTGGTGTTCAGGTCCCACCTTTGGAAGCCTTTCCTGGTTACAGAAGACGGCTGGTTCCTGATCTGTCTCTTCCTTTCCTAGGAGTTCTCTCTAGGCTCACCCTTGTAGGAAGTCTCCACTGCCCTTGTTTTCCAGCTATCTCCCCCTGTACACTCTCCCTCTACCCCTGCCTTCCCTACCAGGTCCCTCCCTCCAGTTCACCCACAAAACATATTCTATTTCCTCTTCCCAGGGAGATCTATGAGCTCCTCTAGAGTCCTTCTTGTTTCTTAGCCTCCTGGCTCTGTGGATTGTGTGGACTGTAGTATGATTATCCTCTACATTAAAGCCAATATACACTTATGAGTGAGTACATACCAGGAGGGGTTTCAGTTGCCTGGCTCAGGCTGACTTTTTCTGGTTCCATTAAATTGCCTGAAATTTCATGATGTCATTTTTTTTCTAATAGCTGAGTAGTGATCCATTGTGTAAATGATCCTTTGTGTAAATGATCCATTGTGTAAATGTGCCACATTTTGTTTATCCATTCTTCAGTGGAGGGACATCTAGGTTGTTTCCAGGTTCTGGCTATTAGGAGTAAAACTGCTATGAATATAGTTGAGCAAGTGTTCTTATGGTGGGATGGAGTGTCTTTTGGGTACAAGCCTAAGAGTGATATAGTTGAGTCTTGAAATAGATTGATCCCCAATTTCTGAGGATTGATTCTGTAATGGCTGTACAAGTTTGCACTCCCACCAACAATGGAGAAATGTTTCCCTTTTCTCCACATCTTTGCCAGCATAAGCTGTAATTTATGTTATTGATTTTTGTCATTCTGACAGGTATAAGATGGAATCTCAAAGTAGTTTTGATTTTAATTTCCCTGATGGCTAATTAAGGATGCTGAACACTTTTCTTTCTTTCTTTCTTTCTTTCTTTCTTTCTTTCTTTCTTTCTTTCTTTCTTTCTTTCTTTCTTTCTTTCTTTCTTTCCTTCCTTCCTTCCTTCTTTCTTTCTTTTCTTTCTTCCCTCCTTCTTCTCTCTCTCTCTTTCTCCCCTCCCTCCCTCCCTCCCTCTCTCCCTCCCTCCCTCCCTTCCTCCCTCCCTTCCTTCTTTCCTTCTTCTTTTTTGTGTTTGGAGACAGGATTTCTCTATGTAACATTCCTGAATGCCCTGCATGTTTGTAGAATTGGCTGGCCTCTAACTCACAGAGACTCACCTTCTTCTGCCTCCAGAGTTCTGGGATTAAAGACAAGCATTTCTTAGTCATTTGAGATTCCTCTATTGAAAATTCTGTTTAAATTTGTACCCCATTTTTAATTGGCTTGTTTGATTTGTTGATATCTATTTTCTTGAGTTCTTTATATATTTTGGATTTTAGTCCTCTGTCAGATGTAAAGTTGCTGAAAATCTTTTCCAATTCTGTAGGCTGCCATATTTTCCGATAGACAGTATTCTTTGCCATGCAGAACCTTTCCAGTTTTATGAGGTTCCATTTATTAATTGTTGATCTTAATGCCTGTTCACTCATTGCTCTGTTTAGGAATTGATCTCCTGTGCCTAGGCATTCAAGGCTATTCCCTACTCTCTTTTTTTATCAGGATCAGGGTGTCCAGTTTGATGTTGAGGTCTATGATCCAGTTGGACTTGAGTTTGCATTCTTGTATATTGCGATATCCAGTTATGCCAATACCATTTGTTGAAGACACTTTCTTTTTCCCATTGAGTATTTCTAACTTCTTTATAAAAAATCAAGTGTCCATACATGTGTGGATTTAAATTTTGGTCTTTGACTTGATTCCACTGATCAACTTATCTGCTTTTATGCCACTATCATCACCCTGTATGACTTTTGCTCTGCACTATTGCTTGAAATCAGGGATGGTGATACTTCCAGAAGTTCTTTTATTGTTTAGGATTGTTTAAGATATCCTGAGATTTGCTTTTTCAATATGAAATGGAGCATTGTTCTCTCAAGGTCTGTAAAGAATTTTGTTGGTATTGTAATAGGGATTGCATTGAATACGTAGGTTGCTTTTGGTAAGATGATCCACCCTTATGTCACATATCTGTTATAGACAGGACCAAAAAGGACCTAAATGTTGGGAGATGTGAACCCCCCAGATTCTGAATTTCTTGTAAACAACTTCTTATGCTCGCAGCTGCTCTGAGAGAGACCCTCAGGAGTTCCTGATGACAGGGGAATGCTTTCTGGTGGGTTTGGCTTGGGTGTGGCTATCAGTTAAGGATCCCTATATAAGCTGCCCCTGGACACAATAAAGGGGGCATTCCTGTTTCAAGGATGATCCGTGTCTCTGTCTGTGTGTCTTTCTGTGTTTAAATCTCCAGGCACTTGCCCAAGACTCGCGAATGGTCCTGTAGTGCAGGCGCCTCAGTACAGGAGTAGTACCATACTGTCACGTAGTACAGGCAGGCGCTACACCTAAACATTGGTAGTGGTTGGGAAGAAGTGCTGAAGGTAGCTGCTGTTAAGCATGGGTACAGATTGGATCCCGAGAGCCAACCAAATGAAAGACACATTTAGAGAAGCATGAATCTAGGTCTTTTGAACCTCCAGTCTGGCTCAAGTGTTGAGGTGTTCTTTGGAGAACCCTTCATCTGCACCAGCCTGGGTATTAAAGTTCTCCACTGTGTGACTAGCTTCCGCTAAACAAGGAAGAGGGGCTAGCTGGTGGCCAGGCTGTCCTCCATTACAGAGTCCTGAAATTTCTCTTCGTTATTTTCACGTCTGGTACCATTTTTTCTTAGCATAGTTTCATTGTAGCATTTCCTCATTTTGTTATAACTTCGACAGGTGTTAGCACCACTTCATAGATTTCCCACTGCTCCCAAAGAGCATGCAGGCAGACGGCTCCTTTCCCAGCTGTAAAATGATTCCAAATCATGCAGCGCGACGAGTGACTTCTGGACAGGCGACCATGCTCAATGAAAATAATCTCATCTCAGTTACTCTGTGAAATTTTTGTTGATGATGATCACAAGGGATGGGTAGCCCTTACTTGTTTTGTTAAACTAGTTTGGTTTCTGGTTTTTGCCAATCTCCTTGGACTCTATATTTTTATTGTAATAACAAAGTACCTAAGCACAAGGGAGGAAAGAATACTTTCAGCTGTCAGTGTCAGAGGTCTCATTAAGTCATGGCAGAGGGCCTAGCTGAACACAGCAGCCGATGTCAGGATGGCCAGAAGCAGACCAAGTCAAAGGGTTTGCTAACTCGTGAGCTCCTGGCTATGGTCCCACCAACAATGAGGAGGTCTTCCTTCCAAAATTTTCTTGGTACCATCTCAGAGACAAATCAGAGATATGATTTTTTAATGTGAGTAGGCCATCCTTCAATCAAGTTGACAATAAAGTACCAACCACACACACCATTAGCATTTTAAATAGCTTCATGCTCTCTTAAAATCCGGAAGCTGTGTACCCGATGACTGTGTTTTTGATGTAAGCATTTAGTAATGCATTATTTTTTGCAAACTCCTTTTTAATCATTTTTACTCTTTCCCCTGTAAGGCACACTGAGCAAATAAATTGGACTTTTTATTATGAAAAGTGGAATTTTGAGGTTAAATGACACTGTTCAGGGAAGCAGGAGGAACAGAGACAGCAGCAATGCCCAAGGCTTTTAAAACCATCTATCTGCCTCACTTGACATTGCCCTTAAATTTTTATCACTTGGACCTTGATAAATAAAACATGAGGTCTGAATTTCAGTCATTTACATGCAGTCACTCAGGTTTGCCTTTTCTTATTGCAGTGCATTCCGGTCCTTGCTGATGAGACTGGGCTGATAAGTGAGAAGCCTGGCGAGGGGGCAGAGCAGTAGCCAACTGACCCAGTGCTCCTTTGGAGTGGACCTATGCAGCCCCTAGGCTAATGTCCCATTTGCTGTGCAGTGTAGCAGTGACACAGGAAACTCTAGAGATTGGTGCAGCCTCCATTCACTTATTTTGATCATGGTCTTTGTTCTATGAATGAAGATTTTGGTAATGACACTATTTTTTTCTCCCTGAATTTATACTTTTATTTTGAATTTCAGGCTGCTCTTATGGACTTTCCCTTCCAGGTTATGATTCTTCATAAAAACTGGGATATTATTGCTACATAGCTAGAATTACAAGTTTTATTATGTTTATGTAAAACATGAGTGTAAGGCTTGAGAGACGGCTTGGCTGTGCAAACATGAAGGCCTGAGTTCAGATCCCCATCACTCAAGCAAAATGCAAGGCCTGGTGGCTCACGCCTCTAACCCGAGCACTGGAGAGCAGAGACAAGAGCATCCATAGAGCTTGCTAAATACTGCGCTTCAGGTTCAGGGAGAACCCTGTCTCAAGACAAACAGGAAGAATGATAGAAGAAGACTCTGGTCTCTGGTCTCCAAACACATACATATTCATGTATGTCCACACTTGCGTAACAACATGCTCACATACAAATAAGTAGACACACAAACAGACACATGTGTGTATGCACGACATGATTTCACATAACCCCTCTATCTAATCTCTGTTCTTGGTGTCTAATAAGATACCCAAACAATTCTTAAAACGAATTCCTAGAAAATCACGTTGTTTCTGCCACTGCTATCACTGTCACGCCATCTAGTAATGGTGCTGCATCTCTGCCTGAGATTTTATGTCAACAGTATTCAGCATTATTAGGCACTACGCATGTTTTCAGTTCTTGCAGCTGGTGCTAGCAAATCAGCTTCTGATGCTGTCTACTCAACTGTGAGTCTGTTCTTGGGCCACTTTTCCTTCTTTCTATCTTTCCTTTCCTTATTCCTCCCTCTCTTCCCTCCCCTCCTCCCTTCCTTCCTTTTCCAAAATTATTTGTCTCTGATGTTTACACAGAATGTTTGTTTAGAAACAGAGAGAAGTGTTTTTTCATTTTATTTCCCATGATTTCTTACAATCAATTATTTCTTCATTTTGCAGATGACATTCATGAGGAGACTCGAGTCAATCACAGTGATTTAAAATTTAAAAAGAATTTTAATGAAACTAGGATGTTGTTAGGTAACCACAAATTTTTATCTCGCATAGGTTACTTATTGCATTAATTTATCATCATAAGCAGGACATTTATAGGGCCAGCAGTCAAGGGGCTGTTGCAGAAAGACTGGGGTGAGTCACTGATGAAGTCATCACAGTTCTTCATGGATATACACATACCATCTAAACACTCAATTTAGACGACATTCATTAGTTAATGAATAGACTCATTCTGCTAGGGTGCTTTTATAGACCCATTTGACACATTTGTTCTGTTTACTTATCAGTGGAACTGTTTTGATTTTTGATACAGTACATTGAAACCAGGATAGAGAGGATAAAGGAAGCCTGTGCTCAGGTTCTAGTGTCACTTGGCTGCCAAGATCCCAGCTACTGAGTTTGTGGCTGAGAGTTCCAGGCAGGAATATTAAAAATTCAGTTTTGAGAAAAGGAAGTGCAAATAAAATCACTGCAAAATAATGCCAAATAATTGTATCAGATGTCATAAAGATTGAGGAGTCCACATTTCCATAGGAGAGGCTGGTGGCTCACATATACATTTGCAGTGGTGTAACCCCCAGCTAAGAAGTTACCCTAGTCTCATTTTATTTACAATGATATCTAAATGAAATATTTTAAAATTTAAAATTTTAAGATATTACATATTTTCATGATAGTGGGTGCAATTCAAACTACCTTCCTTAGGAACAATTAACATTCAAAAGATATTATAGATGCTTCTGGTTGTTTGCTGCTCTTTGGCAAAGAAGGATAAATGATTCCTCTATGAATGGCACATTCCTTCTTGGGAAGGATCTACACCTGGCTGATAGCATTCCATACAACCTGTGTTCTCCACATTTGTATTAACAACAATAAGATTTCTGCATTTATGTTATCTCTCTTCCTGACTCCTTCTCATTGTGTGGGTCTCAAGTTGGACCAGGCATCAGCTGGCCATTTCCACAAGTTCTGAACCACCTTTATCTCAGCACATCTTGCAGGCAGGACACATTGTAGGCTGAAAATTTTGTGGCTGGATTAGTGTCCCAACCCATATACAGAAGACTTGCCTGGTTACAGAAGATGGCTGGTTGAGGCTCTGTGTCCACCATTATTAGGAGTCCTTGCTAGGGTCACTTTAGTGGACTTTTGGGAGTTTCTACTGTACTAAGTTTATACTTTGCTCCACAATATCTCCCAATTTCAGTCATTTCTCCTAGTGTTCTTTCACTCCCTAACCTGATTCTTCCTGTCCCCATCCCCATCCACCTCAATTCACCCATGAAATTTATTCTTTCTCCTCCCAGGGAAGTCCATGTGTTCCCCCTTGGGCCCTTCTGAAATAATCACAAAGAAACTGTATTATTTAAATCACTGCTTTGCCTGTTAGCTCTAGCTTCTTATCAGCTAGCTCTTACATATTAATTTAACCCATCTCCATTAGTCTGTGCATCACCAAAGGTCATGGCCTACCAGCAAAGTTTCAGCATGTCTGTCTGCAATGGAGGCTCCATGGCTTCTCTCTGACTCCACCCTTCTTTCTCCCAGCATTCAGTTTAGTTTTCCCCACCTACCTAAGTTCTGCCCTATCAACAGGCCAAGGCAGTTTCTTTATTTACCAATGGTATTCACAGCATACAGAGGTAAAACCCACATCACGTTATAATATCTTTTTTTATTTGTGAATGGTTGAACCCACACACTCTTATTTAAGTGTCATTATCAAATGTTGATATATGTGTTAACACTATAACTATCTTAGTAATAATCTTACTGATAAATCTGCTTTGTGTTTAAAATAAATAATATCCCCACATTAGGATCTAGATTCCCTTTGGAGACCATCGAAAGTTTCTTAGAATTATCCAGGGATCCTTGGAAAAATATCCATCACTATGTTTTTACTCCAGAGATTCTATTCTAACTATTCCAAAGAAGGTCTGGTTGTGAATAGTTTTAAAATTTCTCCATGTCTTTCATATATTCTAAGTTTGACAGCATCACAGTGGCTGATGGTCTTTGAGTCTTTTAACAGTTTTCAACCTTATTCACTTATCTTCATATACCTGCAAAAATATACTTAAGAATCTTTGTTTAAAAAAAGGTATTTTTGTATTATTTGTATTTATGTGTATGTGTGGGTGCCTGTAGAAGCCAGATAATGGAGCCAGATACCCTAAGCTGAGGTTATAGGCAGTTGCAAGTTGCCTGGTATGAATCCTGGAACTGAGCTCCAATCCTCTTAAACCATTTCCATAGCTCCCCTTCAGGGTCTTAAGAGATAAATACATATAGTTTACTGTATGTTAGTAATAATTTGGGTGTATGAATGAGTATGAGCATGTGTGCATTTCCAGTGCTTGTTCAAGCACTGGAGCCTGAGTCTGGACCATCTCACTTTTCTTTCAGCTGTGTAACAGCACCATGGATAGTACCTTCAGGTTGAAAATTGGGAATTCTAAAATTCTGTATTATTTGAGTAAAAGGGGTCTTTGATATCACTAAATAAGAAGAGCAAAAAGATTGCTGACAACTGTCTCTCATTTTTCTCATATTTTATCCACACAGTTTTCCTTTTTTTTTTTCTTTTTGTGGGTCTGACTGTGTTAGTTCCTCAGCCCCCAACCTCCAAGCCTTCCATTGCTTTGTAAACATCCATGGCTTCAAGTGTGAGTCCCCTTGGAGGTCTTCCCAGACTCCTCATGCTAAGTTGCTATTTGATTTTGTCAATGCATCTTTCTCCTTTATGAAATCTTCCATCTCAATATCTAATTACAGACTAGACGATGTAATTACTGGATTAAAGCTCTTCCCTACTATGTTATGAAATACTGCATCTCTGATTTTTTTCGTTTATTTTCATCTCTTTGTCCCTCTGAGATTGACAGCATATGCTGGGCATACAGTGAGATTTTGCTGAATTGAATTGAATTTATTAGTAAGCATACCATGATGGAACTTTATTTGTCTTAAATTAAAATCTAATGAAATTTCTTGTTCATGCCATTTACTTTTGACTTCACTGTGCTGTTTATGACTAACACTAACATGTGCAAGAGGTTCTTTTACTAGCACATAAAATGTGCTTTATGACCGTAAGCTCTTGGCTGCTTTCAATTATGTATGAGTTATAAGGAAAAATGTACTGGCTTGTCAGAAAGCAGGGGGATTTTAGTGTGTCTATTCAAGAACTATGGAATATGTTTTTATATTTGTTCTACCACTTCATGTGGGATTCTCTACATAGACATAGAGCTAGAAAGACACAAATACAAGTGTCTGGCCTTTTTTTCTTTCTAAGTTAGCAATACTTGCTGCTTGAAGAATGAGAAAAGTCAAATGTTGACTATTAATGGAAATATATTCCTCAAATAGGTAGGTTCAGTTTCTAGTGACCCAATCAAGCCTTTAGCTTTAAATATTACGTATGTGATGGTGGTTTTGAAGTGTGTATCTGCACTGACAATTGCTTTGAATTCTGAATCACTGTGTCAACTTCATTCCTATTCAATTTCTCTACTTAGATGTCTCTAGGAGTCTCTAAATTCAAATGTTCTAAATAGATAGCTTGATTTTATCCATAATTTTCTTACCTTCCCTTGGGCTCCATAGTTCAAACTTCAGTAAATGACACCATAATTTACTGAACTGTACCGGGGAACTAGTTATACTAAAATACACTCTTCCTTCACAAGTTTGGCCAGCTTTTTGAAAAAGCATTTCTCTTTGTACCTACTTCTTTGGAATAGTTTAAATTTTTCTGAAAGTATTTATAGAACCAGGATTAGTGGCACATACCTGTAATCTTGGTATTTTGGTGATTTGGACATTAGGATCATGAGTGTGAGCCCAGCTTCAGCTACACAGCAAACCCCTGCCCAGCTTAGTTTATATACGTCTTTACAACGTGACTCTTCAAAATGTGCTTGGATATCGTCTCTGAAGAGTGTGTCAAGCTCCACCCAGCAAGAGCCGTCGGTGGATACTGGCAGAGGTTGAAATTTGCCTGTCATTGGCCAATTTGGGCTACATAATAAAACCTATTTCAAAACAATAACAGCAATAGCAACCACAACCTTGAAAGTACTACTGCATAGCATTTTGCTGTATTCTAGATTAATCTTAATAAATTTTAATAAAAGTCAACTCAAGGAGTTGATGAGTCTTCAGTGTGTCTGCTGGCTCTTGGATGGTATGGGGATTTCCAGGGTCTTGTGAAAGCGATCCCATTGGGAGTCAATGCCCATGTAGAGGACTGAGAAGTAAATGCACCTTTCAGGTTGCTTCTGGGAGTATAGATAGAGAATTATCAGAAAATAGGAATTCTATAAAACTTTGCCATCATGAGATGTCTAAATTATGGTTATATAATTATCCCCTTTAGTCCATTTCATTTCCTGTGTTAATTGATAATTTTGCTTCATTTTTCCCTTAGCTTCTTGGGTTGCTTGATACTTTCCCTGTATCCTATATGGAAACATGCAATACTGCACGCTGAAACTGAGAAAGTTTTCATATTAAACTCAGAGCCTCAGATTATAGCAATACATACTTTTGCTTATCTCTTCTACCTTATAGTTTCTAAAATGAAGCAAAGGATATAAAGGTAAATAAATAAAAGTCTTATGTAAATAGTCTTACATGAGGTGACCAAAGTCAAAGTCACAGAGACTGAAAGTCGAATGCTGGATATATAAGGGATAGTGAAAGGAGTGGGGAGCTATTCTTCATTGGGTGCAACATTTCAGTTTGCAAGGTGAAGAGCTCTGAAGATGGGTGTTGGTAGTTCCTTTAAAAATGTGACTTTATTTAGTACCACAGAACTGTATATATAAGAATAACTAAAATATAAATTTTATAATGTATGCATTTTACTACAGTTAAAGAACACTAAATAAGAGGTTGCCTTTTTTAAATCTCAGTTAATCTAATTTGATGACACACAGGCAGCTTTGTTCGTTTATAGATTAGCCTAAACTCTTTGGCAGTTCATGAATCAGGTGTAAGATTCTGCTGAGGTAATGTCATAGATGCTGTTTGTCCCTTCTTCTAAATCAGTGTTGTATTAACTAAAAGTCATAATGTTGACTCAAGTGTTAAGGTTTTGGCTAAATCAAAACATGTCTTGACAACATCTTTCCTCAAGATGCCCTTGGCAGTCATCCCTGCACTTTTCAGCAAGAAGCAGATACCCATGTCTGCCCAGCAAGGGCTATTGGTGCACACTAAAAGAGGTTGAAATTTGCCTCTGTTTTGAGGGGGCTTAGACCTCTTCTATGTGTTTTCTAGCCTGATCCTAAAACCACATAGAGTTTGTTGGTGAGGCTTTGGTCTGCCAGCAAACGTGGGGTGCCTTAGGAAAGGGTTTATCAAGTATCAAGTTTTGGTTTCTGTGCTTCTTCTTCTTCTTCTTCTTCTTCTTCTTCTTCTTCTTCTTCTTCTTCTTCTTCTTCTTCTTCTTCTTCTCTCTCTATATATATACACATATATGTATATATATAAAATCATTTATCTATCATCTACCAGTCAATCAGTCATCTATTTCCAATATATATAATATTTATATAAGGTGAAATTTAGCTAAGTTATATTTGGTTAAGGTGAGATGCTTTTAAACATTTCACATAGAGGGCTGTTGATTATTTGTCTTAAGCTGCCTTGGATTACAATGGAGAGCAGACAGAGCTGATGATGAAGCACATGCATAGGGAATTATTCTCACCTGGGAGAATTTTTAATAGGCAGATGGACAGATTTCACTAGAATAAATTACAATTCAATAGGTCTTACAGGAGGCCTAGAAATCAAAGAATTACAGGTTCATTGGCAGAAATATTGAGAACAATTTTGAAAGCAAAACTATCACTTCCAGCAGGTTGTTCGGCCACAGAGTTTGTTGGTAACCAGGATAACAGGAATGTGAGCCTCACTTTTGTGGGGGAAATTGTTATCTGAAAGGCTCCAGCTGCAGCAGGCAGCAAAGCAGTAAGTTATTTCAGTTAGATTAGAGATCCTGAAGTACGAGTTCCTCACATCTGTGTAATAGCCCTTTATTGAAACAGTGGTGAGCCACGTGTATTCACTGAACTAATTAATATCATTAATTGACTCTTTGAGCATCACTGAAAGAGTGTCTAATTTTCATGCTTTTAACCTATGTTTAATACAAAAAATACTAAATTACTGGTAAGATCAAAAAGAAGTATTGAATAAGGATATATTTTTAAAAATATAGAGACAATAAGGGATGAAGGTAGAATGTGTTCCTTACTTCTGTACTTTTGGGGGACCACAGCTATCACTATGGATCCAATTTTTCTTTTTGATTCTCAGGTGTTGAGTCCTTTCTAACACAGGAGATATTCACATAACCAGAACAGTGCTACTGGGTAGTAATCGTTGTGGTGTCTTTGAGATAATTGAACTGATGTTCAACCTTGTCAGGTGACTTGTCCAAGATTTTAGAGCCCATAATTGATATGACGTATCAATTGCAGAAAAATTTCGTAGACTTTATTTCCAGTTGTTCATCAGCTAGTCTTAGCTTGATTTAGCATCAGAATTTTTAATCTCTTAACTAAGAGGTTAAACTAGAAATGCTTCTCTCAGTGATATTTGGGGAATTAAGGCAGTGCCTTGTATGTAGGTTATTGGAATTTTAGTACTGTGGTGCGGCAGATACCACAGCTTGCTCTTATATATGCATTCTGTCTTTCATGTCACATGGAGGAATTCTGCATTGTGCATATAGCTTATCCATATTTGCCCACCCACCCTCAACACTTGTATCTGGCAGCTGTGCATCCATCTACTAACAAAAGGAGAGCTAGAACATGTGCCAGTTCCCAGAATTCTCCCAGTCACAAGGAGCTGTTGCTGAGTGTCCATCGTGGTGACGCTACCCCTCACATATGGAGATGGTAAGACAATGGCAGGAATGGATCCTTGCCATCGAGGAAAACTACACACCAATAGTGCTATCAATTTCTAATCCTTCACACGGGAGCCAATAAACTTACTTGTCTTTAAACTCTTGAGAAGAAAATGGCTATAATAAAGCTTTCTAAGTACATAGTATAGGATATCATTTTATATAACACTGTACTAGATATCATAATCTTAAGTATTCTATGCAATACATAATGTTAAAGTTCCATATTATCTATACAGATGTCCCTTAACTTACAGATCAAATTGCAATATTTTGGCATTACAATGTATGAAAGTGACACATTCTCAGTAAAGACAATCATACTTAAAGCTTCTAAATTTTGATTTTTAAATCATTTTTTAAATTTTGACATTATAAAATTATACCATTTTTCCTTTTCACCCTCCAAACCCTCTCTATGGACTCCTTTCTCTATTTCAAATTTGTGGCCTTTTGCATTAATTGTTGTTAAATGCATACTTGAATATGTACATGCATATATATCTAAACACAATCTACTCATTTTGTATAATGTTACTTGCAAGTACCATTTATTATTGGCTAACCAATTGATGTGATCTTCCCTGGGAAAGACCGTTTCCTTGCTCTCAGCATTCCTTGGTTGCCTGTAGCTGTGTAGGGTTGAAGCCTCCTCGTCTCTCCCCTTCCACTTTGACATGTCTATTGTTGTCCTTGCTCATCTTATGTTTAAGCAGTCATTCATACACAAAGTATAAAATAATAAGTTTATTAGAACTGGAGCTAGCTTTAGGAATGGTTGTGAACCACCACGTGGGTGCTGGGAACAGAATCTGGTCTAAGGGCAGCCAGTGCTCTCACCCAGTGTACCATCTTTCCAGTCCTGAAATCACATTTTCAATTTTAATCTTCTTTCTGGGCTAGTGATATGTGGTATGATACTACAGTATGATGCTGGGCAGTGTCAGAGAGTCCCACTCAGTGTCAGTGTTGTGATCAGTTGAGGAAACTGCAGACAACCCGCGGAGAGCAATGTTGCCAGACTGTGGGGTTCTTCTGCGTGGATGAAATATTTGCACTTTGAAATCACAAAAATTTCAACTTGCATTGGGTATGACTGAGGAGGACCTATAGATCAGGATGTGTAGAGATAAAGGGATGTATTTATTTGAAGGAGATATTTTACATGTTTTTCTGTCTCTGTTTCTTGGGGGAGCCTTCCCTAATACACTACCATAAACCATTTAGAAGTCCTTTCCCTGCTAACTTGATACTTCTGTCTAGAGTGGACATGACAGGGTCTATGAATAGCACTGTGCATAATCAGGCATCATTCTCTGAGTGTCTCCTAAGTGACACTCACTATTTTAACCAAAGTTTTTACAACTTTAAGGTAAATATTTTTTCCATTTACAGATTTACTGAAAAAAAGTCTTTATCTTTTAATCAATAAAAGCAACATCATATTTAGCTAATACAAGGTAGTATATTCTGGTACTTATAATACTCAACTTCTTAGGATTATTCTGAACTATTTACATCATTTTATTGCATATATTTTATTTAAGCATCTCCCTAAGTGACAATTCAACACCCCATGATGCTGTTTTTCCAAAACTTAGCCTCTCAGTACGTTATACATCAATATGGCTCCTGACTTATCATAAGTCTTTATATCCAAAACCAATTTCTAAGAATCATGACACTGTCCATTTGTTTTTCTACTGCATTAATCCTCTAAGGAATTTATGCCTACAATATCTGTTGAATGAATAAATATAAAGACAGAGTCAAAGCTTGAACTCAGGTTCTTACTAGGGGTGTACTTTTACTAATTACAATTATCATGTCAAGAGAAGAACAACTTTGGGATTTAGGTGTTCTCAGGAGCAGGAAGAAGGCCATAAATAGTAAATTGCAGTCATGTAGTGGATAAGTCCCAAATCATTCTAGGAGATACAACACAGGAGAAGTTTATTTATTGTCCGATAACTCTTTATTCTGCCTGTTCAGCAACAGGCATCTGTAAAGTGATTCAGGGATAAGACTCACTTCTCTCTGGATTCCACCATCCTCTAGAGCTGCAATGCCCTTGACGGCAGAAGCTCATGGGTAAGTGTGCTAGGGCTTTCAGCCTCAGGGGGGCATCCCGCACTATCTAGAGCCCAGATCCATGCCACAGGAAACCACAAAGGGAAAGGAACTCTTTATTTTAAGGACATAATCTGAAGTAAAGCGAAACATGCTTTAAAAAAATCCTATGCCTACCACAGAACACAACAGATTATGAATTTCAGAACACACAGGTTTGCAAGGCCATGGATTGAAAGGTCTGTTAAACTTTACAGTCTGCCTAAAAGCTTTGGCTACACGGTTTTGGCATGAATTGATCAATAACCAAGGATGGAACATCTATGTCTCTCTGTGAACATTGCTGATACCTGATGCCATCTGCCTAGTGTTTGCTAAATTATATGAATTAAATTGACTAATTGATGCAAAAATTTCTATTAACTTGTAGCCACACAAGTGAACAGGTTGTTTTACTTTGCATCTTTACTTTTTGACTGTTCATAATAACTTTATTAGTAATAGCTACAATAATACAAACATCTGTGGAATGTAAACACACTGTAGTGCATGTATAATAAGTAACACTGGTCCAGGGCAGAAAGAGGTAAAAATGTTAATTTCTTGGAAAAGTAAGATTTTTCTCTCTTATGGGCTCAAAATTTTCCATGAGAGGCTGCCTGCTTTCTATGCAGCTATGTAGCCATTGATATTTTTTGTCCTACCTGAGGAAATGTATCTGTTAAACCTATCTTTTTACTCAAGAATAATATTCATGATTCATAGAAAATAAAGTTTATCTATACTCATGTGAAAAATTGTATGCATAAAAATTTTACATATCTGTGTCTATCTGTCTCAGTGCAGAATTTGAATGACAGCTAATGTCAACCAGCTGCCTCAGATTATCATTGGAAAGAAACAGAGGGAAGCATGGGAGAGGAAGCCGTGGATAGCCATCCATAGACTCCAGTACTGACTGGTTCACAGATCTTTGTAGTGGTTGTCTTTTGTAATATTAAAGTCAGAGAATATATTAATGAATAAAAGTGGATCTTCCCACAGAGACATGTGACAGCAGTACATCAGGGAACAAGGATTATAATTACTTCAATTTCATACCTGAGTTACTAGAGTGGTTTCTAGTGTATTATGCACAAATAATTGCCTTAAGGACTCTGTAAAACTTTTAAAAATTAAAATGTTCACTATAATGAATATGAAATTAATTGATTGTGTAGTTTACTTTTTCAAATGTTTTCTTTTGGTAATCCAGCAATCTGTGATACTTTAAATATATGATTAAAGACCCAGATTTTTCAATTTACTCTTGAATTATTTTATCATTTTTCCTGTTCTGATCCATGTAGCTTTAAAATCCCCTTAAATGCTTCCGTATATTTAGTGGGATTGCCAATGCAATATAAAAAATTACAAATACAAAATACTTTTATTATTATTTCTGAAGCCAGTCATCCCATTTCAAATGAGAGTCACTTATCTCAAATGAAGTTCAAGATTATCAGTGTTATTCACCAACAAGTTTATTTATTTTCCACAAATTGTCCAGTATTATTTAGGTTTTTAAACATGTGTGTGTGTGTGTGTGTGTGTGTGTGTGTGTGTGTGTGTGTGCTCACATGCGCACTCCAGAGAACAGTGTGTGCCTGACTGTGCCATGGCAACAGGTAAGGGTAAGAGGACAGTCTGCAGTGGTTGTTTCTCTCCTCCCATTGTGTGTGCCCTTGGGGTTGGACTCAGAATGCCATGAGGCAACAGGGACCTTCACCTGCAGTGCCATCTTTTAAAAAGGCTATCCATTCCCTTTATTTTAGAGATAGAAACAGAACCATGATTTATGAAGCATTAAAAGTTAGTGACCAACATAAAGATGGAAGGAAGGTCACCTTCAGTCTTAGTCTAGACTGTTGATCATTACGAACTGGTGCTCGCCTGTAACCAGTCCTTAAAGAAAATATGAGTGGAGAACAATGTTTCATCATGGAGCTTTTATGTACAAATTATTTTCTCACAGCTTTTCCTTGGGTATATCAACTTCATACACATATCATAAGAACATAATGTAGAATTTTGAAACATCATCTTTAGACATTGCTGAGTCGTCTGCTACCTTGCCTGCTCAGTATTACCTAAAAGACATAGTTTCCCAGAATATTTTTGATGTGATCTTCAAAATAACAAATGCAGCTACACTGTGATTAAACCACAGTCTATTTGTTTATATGACTGCAATTGCAGTGAAATGAAGTTTCCTTGGGGTGGCTGTTCTCTCAGAGAAGTTTTGTATTCATGTATAGTGCAAACCACTTCTCAGACCTGTGGACATTAAACAGTTTCACTAGGAGGTCTGTAACAGAATAAGTGGATTTCAGTGTTGTCCCGGAAGATCTCCTCCAACGTGATCCTGCCGCTCCTTGTATCACCCTCGGCTGTTCAATAAGCTTTCATCACGTACTGCCGCAATTGGGATCTTATAATCCACTTTGTCTCCTTTATTTCATTTTATGCCTTTTTGTTTTCTTTTGTTTTTGTTTGTTGGTTTAATTTTTTGAGACAGGTGTCTCTCTCTAGTGAGGGCTTGCCTGGTACTTGCTATCTACACCAGGCTGGCCTGGAACATGCTTTTACCCCCCCTGCTTCCGCCTCCGAAGCGCTGGGACTGCAAGCTTGTGCAATCAAATCTCAGCGATTTCAATTTTCTTTCCTTTCATGCATTCCCTCCTCCCTTCCTTTCTTTTCTATTTCTCTGTGTCCCTTTTCCTTTGGCGTGAACACGTGTACCCTGGAAATTTCCTACCTAACCTGCTTTCCATTTGGAATCACTTGGTGTTGATTACTTCTCTTCCTCTTTTTAAAACCGTACTGTAATGCTGTTTACAGACATTTGTTCCTGGAATCTGGTGCCAAGAGAGTCATCCCTCTTTCTCATTGTAAGCCAATGCAGGTCACATAACATCACCCACTGGGGAAATCAGAGGTTGCCTAACAAATGAATCCAATTATGCTGTGCAAACTTGATCTGGCTAAGGCCAGCTTTAAGCCGACTTTTCTGCTTGGTTTTAGCCTGCATGCTGTGAGTGGAACCTGAGCACTGGTTCTGCTCCCTTGAGGGAGGAGAACAGCCCTCCACTACTGCTTTGCCTCTGTTATAGCATGACAACATTTCTCTCAGGCTATGAGTTCCATTGTTCTTCAAAGATACTATGTGTTGCTTTATCTCTGAAAGAGGTTTGTGATTCCCATGTTATACTGCTGCTTTGCATGGCTCTTCTTAACAAATATGTCAATGTGAACGTGTCTACTCAACAAGCATGATTTTGTGGCAGTGGATGGTCAGCCTTTACCTTGATAGTTTAGGATAAGGTAACAAGAATCTCCTACCTAGCATAAAAGTAAAAGCAAAACCTGAACAACGTTGTAAGTTCTTCTGGTAACAAATGGTATAAAAATCTGTCTAGAAGATCAGTAAAAACAAAGATGGGAAAATGTACTTATCACTGGGAGGACATTTGTGGGATGTCCATGGAGAGAAAACAGCCCAGCGTAACTTCTGTAACCTGAATGGATGACAGGAAACACACGCAGACTGTTAATGCCACAGGATCATTTGAACACTGGAAGCTGTCAAGGCTCAAAGGCTCTAAACGAGCAGGTGAGAGAAATCTCCCTGAACTGTTGAAAAGGCGCCACACAGAGTCACATGTCTCATGTCTCACAGGCCGACAGGGTTGTTTCCTCTGAGAAAACTGAGAAACCTCAGGCTGCAGATTGAAAGCCGTTAAGACAGGGTGTGACACCTGAAGACACAAATGGAGTCGAGAATGCGAATCATATAACAAATGTGAATGACAGGACAGTGGCACCTTCTTCCTGCACTGCTTTGTCCCAGAAGATTGTGGGGAGAAAGGAAATGGCCTGAGAACTAGCCATGAGGTAAAAGGACAAACAGGAGAGTCAACAAAAGACCCTATGTCTGTGGACTTCAAACTGTTTATTGGAACAACCAATAAGTCAGGGAGTGAGATTTAAAAAGTAGTACAAATTAGATTGTGCCATAGACTGTTAAAAATAAATCCAGTTTCTATTTATTGAAGTGCAAAGTACGTATTTCTTTCATACAACTTCAGTTTTTCTTCCTGCCTCCTAAGGAATGGGAAGTTATTTTTTGTGATAAATACGATTATTTTGCAATTTAGAAAACAGCCCAGTGAACTGTCAAAGAGGGAGCATGCCCATTAACACACATCACTGGGGTAGAGGAATTGCTTTATCAGTTACTAGCAGCACTGGCATAGCAAGGGGCATCTGAGCTATGCACCCCCACTTCTGGTCTAAGGGAGTCTATCACCTTTACAGATTTGCTGGCTGACTTTCACTACACTGTTGGTTCATATTTTGCTATATCATTATATTCATGTGTTGAATTCAGGACTGCTCCAAAGTTATAGTCATATCAATATTTTCTGCCCTAGCTGTGATGGGACGTTACCACATGTTCTTCATTCCCAAAGATAATAGTTCCTGGCTAGTCCTGAAAAATATGAGTAAAAGCACAATTAGTAGTGTGGTAAATACATGGCCAGTCTTTCTCAGAACTGTCAAGATCATCAAGGGTAAGAAAGTGTTATAGTCAAAAACAGTTTAAAGCAACGTGACAAATAAATAAGATCTAAATTTCTGTATGGGCTCTAGAAAGGGGAAGAGCATTTTGTTAAGACCAAGAACTTAAACAGATAATGTTGTAAGAATATTGGCTTGTTAACTTGAAATGTATCATATCAAATTAAGGTGCTAATAGGAGAGATTAGGTATAGAGTGATGGAAATCTACCAATTTGTGTATAAACTTTTGATTACTCTGAAATAATGTATTTAAACAACTGGTCTCCACTCATTTTTTCCATGTGGTATTTTTCTTTTTGTAAAATTTTTTATTAATTTTATTGAACTATACATTTTTCTCTGCTCCCCTCCTTCCCTTCTTCTCTCCTCCCCTTCAGCCTTCTCTCATGGTCCCCATGCTCCCAATTTACTCAGGAGATCTTGTCTTTTTCTACTTCCAATGTAGATTAGATCCATGTATGTCTCTTTTAGTGTCCTAATTGTTGTCTAAGTTCTCTGGGATTGTGATTTGCAGGCTGATTTTCTTTGCTTTATGTCTGAAAACCACTTATGGGTGAGTACATATGATGTTTGTCTTTTTGGGTCTGGGTTATCTCACTCAATATGATGTTTTCTAGATCCATCCATTTGCCTGCAAATTTCAAGATGTTATTTTTTTCTGCTATGTAGTACTCCACTGTGAAAATGTACTACATTTTCCTTAACCATTCTTCGGTGAAGGGTCATTTATGTTGTTTCCAGTGTCTGGTTATGAAAAACAATGCTGCTATGATCATAGTTGAGCACATGTTCTTGTGGTATGATTAAGCATCCTTTGGGTATATACCCAAAAGTGATATTGCAGGGTTTTGAGGAAGGTAGGTAGTTTCCTAATATTCTGAGAAATTGCCATACTGATATCGAAATGGTTGTACCAGTTTGCACTCCTACCAGAAAAGGAGGAGTCTTTTCTTTACCCCACATCCTCTCCAGCATAAGTTGTCTTCAGTGTTTTTGATTTTGGCCATTCTTACAGGTGTAAGATGGAATCTCAGAGTTGTTTTAATTTGTATTTCTCTGATGGTTAAAGATGTTGAACATTTTCTTAAGTGTCATTCAGCCATTTTAGATTCATCCATTGAGAGTTCTCTGTTTAGATATGTGCCCATTTTTTATTGGATTATTTATTCTTTTGATGACCAATTTCTTGAGTTCTTTGCGTATTTTGGAGATCAGTCCTCTGTAGGCTGCCATTTTTGACTTGTTGACCATGTCCTTTGCTTTACAGAAGATTTTCAGTTTCAGGATGTCCCATTTATTAATTGTTTCTCTCAGTGTCTGTGCTAGTGGGTTTATATTTAGGAAGTGGTCTCCTGTGCCAATTCATTCAAGTGTATTTCCCATTTTCTCTTTCAAGAAGTTCAGTGTGGTTGGCTTTATTTTGAGGTTTTTGATTCATTTGGACTTGAGTTTTGTACATGGTGATAGATATAAATCTATTTTCATTCTTCTACATGTTGATATGCAGTTATGCCAGCACCATTTGTTAAACATGCTATCTCTTTTTATATTTTTTCCATTTGTCAATATAAGGTGTTCGTATGTATGTGGATATCTTGCTCTTTTATTCAGTTCCATTGGTCCTCTTGTCTGTTTTTATGCCAATACCAGTCCGTTTCCAATACTGTAGCTCTGAAGTAGAGTTTGAAGTCAGGGATTGTGATGCCTCCATTAACTTCGTTATTGTACAGAATTACTTTGGATATCCTGGGTTTTTTGCTTTTCCATATAAAGTTGAGTTCTTTTTGGTATTTCTTTCAAGATCTGTGAAGGATTTTGCTGGGTATTGCATTGAATCTGCAGATTGCTTTTTGGTAAGATTGCCATTTTTACTATGTTAATTCTACCTACCCAAGAGCATGGAAGATCTTTCCATTTTCTGTATCTTCTTCAATTTCTTTCTTCAAAGATTTAAAATTCTTGTCATACAGGTCTTCCACTTGTTTGGTTAGAGTTACTCCAAGATATTTTATGCTGCTTGTGCCTATTGTGAAGGGTGATATTTCTTGGATTTCTTTCTTAGCCCATTTATCATCTGTGTAAAGGAAGGCTACTGATTTTTTGAGTTAATCTTGTATCCTGCTACATTATTGAAAGTGTTTATGAGTTGTAGAAGTTCTTTGGTAGAATTTTTGGGATTGCTTATGTATACTATCATATCATGAGCAAATAGTGAGAGTTTGACTTCTTCTTTATTGATTCGTATCCCCTTGATCTCCTTTTGGTGTCTTATTGCTCTAGTTAGGACCTCAAGAACTATGTTGAATAGATATGGAGAGAGTTGACAATCTTGACTTGTTCCTGGTTTCAGCAGGATTGCTGTGACTCTCCATTTAGTTTGATGTTGGCAGTTGGCTTGCTGTATATTGCCTTTATTATGTTTAGGTATGTTCCTTGTATCCCTGCTCTCTCCAAGACATTTATCATGAAGAGATGATTTATTTTATTGAAGGTTTTTTAGCATCTAATGAGATTATCATGTGGTTTTTATTTTTCAGTTTGTTTATATGGTGGATTACATTGACAGATTTTCATATGTTGAACCATCCCTGTGTCTCTGGGATGAAGCTGACTTGATCATGGTGGATGAATTTTCTGATGTGTTCTTGAAATCGATTTGCTAGTATTGAGTATTTTTGCATCAATGTTCATGAGTGAGATTGATCTGTAATTCCCTTTCTTAGTAATGTCTTTATGTGGTTTGGATATCAGGGTAATTGTAGACTCATAAAAAGGGTTGGCAATGTTCCTTCTCTTTCTATTGTGTGGAACATTTTGAGGAGTATTGATATTAGTTCTTCTTTGAAAATCTTATAGAATTCTGAGCTGAAACCATCTGGACCTGGACGTTTTTTTTTTTTTTTTTTTTTTTTGGTTGAGAGAATTTTGATGACTGTATTTATCTGGTCTTGATTTAATTTTGGTAAGTGATATTTATCCAGAAACTTGTCCATTTCCTTTAAGTTTTCCAATTTTGTGGAGTACAGGTTTTTGAAATATGACCTAATAATACTCTGGATTTCCTTAGTGTCTGTTGTTATGTCCCCCTTTTCATTTCTGATTTTGTTTATCTGTATAATCTCTCTTTGCTTTTGGTTACTTTGGATAAAGGATTGTCTATTTTGTTGATTTTCTTGAAGAACCAACTCTTTGTCTCATCGAGTTTTGTATTTTTTGTTTCTATTTTGTTGATTTCAACTCTCAATTTGATTACTTCCTGTCATCTAGTTCTCCTGTATGAGTTTACTTCTTTTTGTTCTAGAGTTTGCAAATGTTCTGTTAATTCATTAGTGTGGGATTTTTCCAGCTTCTTTATGTAGTCATTTAGTGCTATGAACTCTCCTTTTAACACTGCTTTTATTGTGTCCCAAAAATTTGGACATGTTGTGTTGTCATTTTCATTGAATTTTAGGAAGTCTTTAATCTCTTCCTTTATTTCTTCCTTGACCCATTGATGCTTCAGGTGAGCATTGTTTAATTTCCAGATGTTTGTGGGCTTTCTGGAATTAGTATTGCTGTTGAATTCTAATTTTAAGTCATGGTGTTCTGATAAGATACATGGGGTTATTCCATTTTTTTTGTATCTGTTACCTAGTATGTGGTCAATATTCCAGAAGGTTTCATGAGGTTCTGAGAAGAATGTATATTCTTCTATGTTTGGATAGAATGTTCTATAGATGTCTGTTAAGTCCATTTGAGTCATAACGTCTGATAATTCTCTTATTTCTCTATTAATTATTTTGCTTGACAGCTGTGTCCAATGGTTAGAGTGAAGTATTGAAGTCTCCCACTATTAGCATGTGGGGTTTAGTGTGTGATTTAAGCTTTAAAAGTGTTTCTTTTACATATGAGGGTGCCCTTGTATTTGGGGCATAGATGTTCAGTATTGAGATTTCTTCTTGATGGATTTTTTCTGTTACTAATATGAAATGTCCTTCTTTGTCTCTTTTAATTGATTTTAGTTTGAAGTTTATTTTGTTAGATTTTAGGCTAATTACACCAGCTTGTTTCTTAGGTCTATTCGATTAGAAAACTTTTTCCTAACCCTTTGCTCTGAGGCAATGTCTGTTTTTGAGGTAGAGATGTGTTTCTTGTATGCAGCAGAAGAATGGATTTTGTTTTTGTATCTACTCTGTTAACCTGTGTCTTTGATAGGTGAGTTGAGTCCATTTATATTAAGGGATATTAATGACCAGTGGTTGCTATCTCCTGTTATTTTAGTTTTCATTTTTGGTGATGTTATTTTGTGTTTTTCCCTCCTTTGGGAATTGCTGCTGTGAGATTATCTATTGTCTCTGTTTTTGTGGATGTAGCCAACTTCCTTGGGTTGGAGTTTTCTATCAGTACTTTGTGTAGTACTGGGTTTGTGGCTAGGTATTGGTTAAATCTGGTTCTGTTACAGAATATTTTGTTTTGTCCTTCTATGATGATTGAAAGTTTTGCTGGATATAGTAGTCTGAGCTGGCATCCATGGTCTCTTAATGTCTGCATAATGCTTGACCAGGACCTTCTGGCTTTCATTGTTTATTGAGAAGTCAGGTGTAATTCTGATAGGTCTGCCTTTATATGTTACTTGGACTTTTTTGTTTGCAGCTCTTAATATTATTCTGTATGTGTAGTGTTTTAATTATTATATGGTGAGGGAACTTTTTTTTTGATCCAATCTATTTGGTGTTCTGTAAGTTTCTTGTATCTGCATAAGCATATCTTACTTTAGGTTAGGAAAGTTTTCTTCTATGATTTTGTTAAATATATTTTCTGTGCTTTTGCATTGGTCTTTTCCTTCTTATGTATCTATTATTCTTAGGTTTGGTCTTTTCATGGTGTCCCATATTTCCTGGATATTTTGTGTTAAGCTTTTGTTAGATTTAATGTTTTCTTTGACCAATGAGTTTATTTCCTATATTGTATCTCCAGTGCTTGAGATTCTCTCTTCCTTCTCATGTGTTCTGCTGTTTATGCTTGTGTTTGTGGTTCCTGATCGTTTTCTCATGATTTCTGTTTCTATAATTCCCTCAGTTTATGTTTTCTTTATTGTCTCTATTTCAGTTTTCAAGTCTTGAATAGTTTCTTTCATATATTTGATTGCTTTTTCTTGGTTTTTTTTTGTAAGGGATTTGTTTATGTCTTTCAATTTTTTTGTTTGTCTTTTCCTCCATTTCTTTGAGGGAATTTTTAATTTCCTCTTTAAGGGCCTCAAACAGTCTCCTAAAATTATTTTTTAGGTCATTTTCTTCTGCTTCATCTATATTTGGTTGTTCATGTCTTGCTGTTGTAAGGCCACTAGATTTTACTGGTGTCGAGTTGTTTTTTGTGTTGTATGTGTTCTTACCTTGTCTACCCTTCTTTTCCTTTGATTGGTGTTGCTGGGGTTGTCTTTGACTCCAGTGATCAATCATCCAGATGCCAGTGGATCCAAGTCTCAGATGGTTGCTCCTCATGGTGCAGTCAGGGCCATGCTTCTAGTCATCCCATTGGTCACTCCATGTTTCTGGAGATTGCTCAGTGCTCCCGGCATTTGCTCTGCAGTACAAGGGTCATATGGGTCTGCTCCCATGGAGATTGCTTGCTTGGGCTTTTCCTGCTGAGGTTGCTGCCTTGGGCCTGCTCTGGCACAGGTCGCTGGCTCAGGTCTGCTACATCAGAGGTAGCTAATTCATACCTGGTCTGGCAGAGGTCTCTGGTTCAAGCTTGCTTCCTCAGTGGTGGCTTCCTTGTGGTGGTTCCTCCTCCTGGTCCTGCAGAGTTCTCTGACTTGGATCTGCTCCCTCACCAGTTGTTCCCTCGTACCTGCTTCTGCAGAGTTCACTACCGCAGGCCTGCTTTGGCAGAGGTCACTGGCTCAGACCTGTTTCTGTAGATATCCCTAGACTGGGCCTGCTCCCACAGAGATCCCTGGCTTGGGCCTGGTCCTGCAGAGGTCTCTGGCTCCATTCTACTCCCTCAGAGGTCTCAGACTCATATTCAGACGGACAGAGGTCTCTGGTTCTGGTCTATTTCTTCAATGTCCCAGACTCATGCCTGGACCCAGAGGTCCTGGCTCAGGCTTACTCCCTCAGAAGTTCCAGACTTGTACCCAGACCTACAGAAGTCTTTGGGTTCAGCCCACTCCCTCAGCAGTTGCTCCCTTGTGCCTTCTCCTGTGGAGTTCACTGCTTCAGGTGTACTCCACCAGAGGTCGCTGGCTCAGACCTGTTTCTGTAGTTGTCCATAGCCTTAGCCCGCTCCCACAGAGTTCCCTGGTTTGGGTCTGGTCCTGCAGAGAGGTCTCTGTCTCCTGTCTACTCCCTCGGAGGTCCCAGACTTGTACCTGGACCCACGCAGAGGTCCTGGCTCAGCCTACTCCCTCAGAGGTTCTAGACTTTCACTGGAACCTGCAGAGGTCTCTGGCTCTGATCTACTCCTTCAGAGGTTCCAGACTCGCACTCAGACCTGCAAAGGTCCTGGCCTCCTCATGTGTTTTTAATTACTCCATTTTTGCATTTTTAGACACAGAATCATGAGTTAGTTTATCTAGAATAGAGTTTAAGGATCTCATACATGACTTTTTCATTTCTTTCATGAAGAATCTAAGACACAAGATCTTGAATGGATTTTCTGAGGTCATCTAGCCATTATGGGCTATACTAACCCATAACCATGTGTTCCTGCTTTCACTATGTACACCTTTGTTCTGGTCAGTATTCTTCCAGCAGCAACTTTCTGCGTGTGAGCAAAAGATAAAATCCTTCATAAACAATTTTAAAACCCATAGTTTATTTTTTCTTAAAAGAACCAATTAATAAAGAGCATACCCCCTAGGCATTTTAATATCAAAGTCCTTCTGCAAAGGCAGCATCACCCTGATACCAAAACTTGATAAAGACACGAGGGGAACCACAAGCAAATTTCCCTGAGGCATATAAAATCCTTAGTAAAGCACTTGTGGATGCAGTGTAATGTCACATTAGATACCATATGGCCGAGAGGCAAGGGAAAGCTCCTGTAATCCCAGCACTGGGGAAGCAGAGGCAGGCACATCCTTGAGTTTGAGGCCAGTTGGTCAACAGAGAGTTCCAGGACAGCGTGGTCTGCATTTTAAGCTTCAGGACAGTCAGGGCTCCACAGGGAAACCTTTTCTCATCCCCCTTCAAACAAACAAAGAAACAAACCAAAAGCCCAAAAAAAAAAATCCAAACAAACAAAAAACAAATACCACTGTTTTGATGAAAGTCACACTCCAGCTCCTGGCATCCATATATTCAAAGAGTTCGGAATGTACCAGTAGAAGTTCTATCACAAGCCACCTGCCCTGGGAGTTGCCTCAGTCCAGACTCTGCCCCGAGAAAGCTCGCCAAATGCTGACCCCGCCCCAGAGATGCTCAAGACCACTCCAACAGTACCCTAGAGAACAAACACATGGTTTTCTGGTCTTCCTATTTCAGCTCTTCTCTGGAAGGCTGGAAAGACATCCTGGAGCATTTATTCATTAAACCTGGGCTTGGATTATTGCATTGGTGTAGAAGTTTATCGGTGTGCAGAAACTTTTCATCTGGAGGTCCCACTGAGGGGGTGTTTTTTCTCCCACTGGCCCAGACAATGTGTTGGGAAAACACCCTTCTCCCCTGTACCTGATCTCTGCTCTCCTAAGATCAGCTTTGTCTGGGTAAGTTGTCCTTTTCAAGTCATTGCCTTAGAGGCCCAGGGCCTCCAGCAGTTTTGGGGGTTTCCTGCAAAATATGCAGTCTTGCCAGGTTCCTAACCTGTTACTAGGACAAAGACCTGCCTTGTCCTGTGGGATCCCTTTTTCAGAAGATGTTCTGTTCAAGGAAATTTCTCACACCTCTGTGTTTTTTTTTGACTCAAAGTCTACCACAATGGACTCATTGTGCTAGTCTTCTGGTCCTGAGATAGACTTGCAGAATGGGCACCTGCAATTTGAGGCCTGATCCCTAAATACTCTTGGGTTACTTTTACAAAATCCTTTTAAATTATGGCTATCTGACACCAAATGTCCTTAATACCTAAAATTTTTTGTTGATGTGGGGACCAGTAGACAAAACTTTGCCCATGGTTTCTGGGTACTGCACACCTGCCCCCTTCTTGTATTGCTGTTTGTTGTTTGTCTGTTTCTCTGCCCTTCTGTTTCTCATTCCTGGCATGTGGTATGGTAATGCTGGGATTCTCCATACAACAGATCTGTTCCCCTGTTCTCCCACTCTGAGCTGCATAGGTGTCCATCCTTATGTCTCTGTTCTCCCTTACAGCATCTGTTGATCTGGCCTTCAAGGTAACCACCTTTATGCTCAGCAGTTCTGGAGTCTACTCCAGAATTTTTAAGTTGGTCAACTGAAACAGCTTCCTGAAGAAAGTTTTGTTTCTCTGTCTGTTAATTTATATGTATGACTAATGTGGCCACAGTATGCTTGTTTTATGACAATGTGTGTATGTGCGCTTGTTTTAAAATCTGTAAAACTTGTAACTCCAGATTTTAAAAAAAAAACTCTGGAAAAATTTAAACATGTGGATAGCCACCATTTTTGTTGATGTCAAAGAGGAAACCTCAGCACCATCTTTTGTAAGAGTACCCATGTGTGTTGGTTCTACCAAGGAGACATTCTACCTCCAATATATTTTGGCTAACTAAAATATTCCTTCTAATCTTCTTGCCTTTACTGACATTTGTAACATATGATTGATTGGATAAACTATATGTTTAAATTTAACTTACATCTAATTTAGGTATACCTAACAGATGTAATCAGGTATACCTGATTCTCAAGTGTCATTATAGATCTGAGAGTATGGCATTTAACAAAACACAGTCTTATGACAAAGAGACATGCCAACTCCTACAGCATCCTATCGCCCCTCCAAGAGGATGCATGGCTGCAGAACTTCCTCCTGGAAGCTTGCCTTTGGATAAGGCAAAGTCACACACAGTAAAAAGCTGCCTTTTACCTCACCAGCTTCTTGGACCCTGCCTAAAATGGATGACACTACATGGGGGGATCAATCATCTCATCCTTTTAAGACAGTAGATCGAACCCTACTCCCACTGGAAACTCTGTCAGGCCTCCTGGGCCTAGCAGATAAAGGCAAGAGCTGCTTCTAAAACTGGTGTTTGTCCTGTAAGAATGGTGAAGATAAAAACACTGATGACAACTTATGCTGGAGAGGTTGTGGGGAAAAGGGAACACTTCTGCATTGCTGGTGGGAATGCAAGCTGGTACAGCCCTTTTGGATGTCAGTGTGGCAATTTCTCAGAAAATTAGGAAACAACCTTCCTCAAGACCCAGTAATACCACTTTTGGGTATATATCCAAAGGATATTCAATCGTTCCACAAGGACATGTGCTCAACTATATTCATAGCAGCTTTGTTTGTCACAGCCAGAAACTGGAAATAACCTAAATGCCCCTCAACCAAAGAATGGATAAGGAAAATGCTGTACATTTACACAATGGAGTACTGCACAGCAGAAAAAAATAATGACATCCTGAATTTTGCAGGAAAATGGATGGAGCTAGTAAACATTATTTTGAGTGAGGTAACACAGGCACAGAAAGACAATTATCACATGTACTCACTCATAGGTGGTTTTTAAACATAAAGCAAAGAAAACCAGCCTACAATTCACAATCCCAGAAAACAGACAACAATGAGGACACTAAGAGAAACTTACAATATCTAATCTACATGGGAAGTAGAAAAAGACAAGATCTCCTGAGTAAATTAGGAGCATGGGGACCTTGGCGGGGTTCAAGGGGGAGGGGAGAAGCAGAGAGGGGAGCAGAGAAAAATGTAGAGCTCAATACGAATCAATAAAAAAAAACAAGAAAAAAGAAAGACTGATGTTTGCCAAAGACCATAGAGAGACTTGGGATTACCTGCGTAACTGGAAAAGCTGTCTCACTTCTGATCACTTACTTATCCCTTTCATATCTGTCTAATGGCATTTGACGACTTAGCGTACTGGTAGCCCATTACTACACTAAATTTCCTGCTAAAAATACAGACATGTGTGCCTCTTTCACTGGCTTCATAGTTCAGAATTAACAGGTTTCAGATAATTGTCTTCTAAAATGCTATTGCCTTTTAATGTTAATCTGTTCCAATTGTCTTACAGACACCTGCAGTTTCCTGGGGAAAGTTCTGCTGTATCAATAAATCTCTTCTGGTAAAAAGTAACAGTCTCCAGAGCCGATTTCAATCCTACCCATTTTTTAAAATTATTTATTTAGTATACAGTGTTCTGCTTGCATGAATGCCTGCAAGAAGAGGGCACCAGATCTCAATACAGATGGTTGTAAGCCACCATGTAGTTGCTGGGAATTGAACTCAGGACCTCTGGAAGAGCAGTCAGTTCTTAACTGCTGAGCCATCTCTCCAGCCCCCAGATCCTACCCATTTTTGAGCATATTTTACAGGTCACTCCTGCTTTCTGGGCCAAGACCAACTTACAGAGGGTCTTCCAGATAATGTCAACACCTGCACCAGCTCCTGGGACTTCACCATTGCAACCTGCCTTCTAATCTCACTCAAGAAACATGCCTAAGGTCTCCAGGATGGCAGTTAACTAGATGCCTCTCCACCCACACCTTCCACTGAACATGAGTCAACCAACTCCCAACTCTCCCTTCCCTCACATTGCCCCATGCCCACAGGAAGCAGCCAGACATGAACTGGCATCCATATTTCCAAAGAGTCTAGAATGTGTAGATGAAAGCCACACTCCTGCTCCTGTCATCCATATACCCAAAGAGTCTAGAATGTTCCATTGGAAGTTTCAGCCCAAGCCCCCTCCCCTGGGAGTTGTCTCAGTCCAGACTCTGCCCTTGAGAAAGCCCACCAAACGATAACCCCTCCCCAGAGTTTCTCAAAACAACTCCCACCACAGGGAATTTAAACTGTTCCCCAGAGAACAAACATGTAGTTTTCGGGTGTCCTTTTTCTATCTCCTCTCTGGGGTACTAGAAAGCCATCCAGGAGTATCTTGTATTCAGTAAATGTGGGCTTTTTAAAATTTGGTCTTATTTGGATTATTTCATCAGCAGAGAGGCTTATCAGGGTGCAGAAACTTTTCAACGCCCCGCCACGCCAAAAAAATCCAAACCAACAACAATAATTACTTTACTACATCATGACTATTTTTATTTTAAATGTTATTTTAATGAGACAGCCTCATTTGGCTCAGACTCGTCTTGAATTCACTATGTCTCTGAGGACAACTTGAATGCCCAAGCCTGCCTCCATCTCCAGAGTTCTGGGAGCTGAGATTATAGACATGCACTGCCATGTTTGGGTGAAATATAATCCTTTGAATAAATTAAATGATCTCTTTACACTGGCTCATAAAGCAGGTAAAAATGCAATGATTGTGTATTTGATAGGATTTCCCATCTTGATTTCAAAAGAAGAAACTGAAGTCAGATGTGAGAGTTTATCATCTTTCTTGGGCTTATCACATAAAAGGGAAGTTAAATTATCTAAATAATATGGAGTACAATTAAACTGGCCAAGGGAACAAGGAAAAATTATCTCACATATTAACCTATCTACAGGTCTCATGGCTCATGGTTCCTGGGTCAGTTAATTGAGCGGAACAAGGAAAACTTTATGGGAAGCCCCAACAGCTCACTTTCTAGCTCATCTCCTTGGCTATAATTGCACTAAATTCCACTTGTAGAGTACCAGTGGTGAAGGAAATGCAATTACCATAATTAGTTTAGGCTGCTTAAGACTCAGCCTCTGAGACTCCTCCATTGCTGGTGGGAAGGCAAACATGTACAACCACTCTGGGAATCAGTATGTCAGTTTCTCAGAAAATTGGGAGTTCGCCTACCTCAGGACCCAGCAATACCACTCTTGGGCATATACCCAAAGGATGCTCAATCATACTACAAGGACATTTGAAGATGGACACTTAAAAGAAATCCCACACTAGCTCAGAACTGAGTATAATAGTTATTTATTTAGGGGTAGACTCACAGATTACAGTCTTCTGAACCAATGGGGAACAGGAACCAAATCATGCCTCTGGAAGAGAGGCCAGATGTGTGCTTTACATCGGCATATTTAGTATAAGAAGTCATGTCCAAGTGGGTGGGTAACTTAAAGGCTACTGGTGGTAGGAATTCCTACAACACCTCCCCCTTTGTTTAAATAAGAAAGTTCTAATCCTAATACAAAGTTATATACAATGCGAACAAATATCAGGTATAAAAATTAGAAATACACCCAGCACAAACAATATCAAGCAAGAAACATGTAATAGATGTTTCAATAATTATCCTATCCTAATGAGTTTAAGTCTTGTATAATAAATAACTTGGCCAAGTCATGAAAGGAAAGTAACTACAACTATCTAGTCTTCAACCCCAACAAAGACCAGAGAAAGGAAATAACATTACTTGAGTAAGCAGAAGTGCAATCAAGCAACTTCCAAAATGTGCAACAAATGACAGACAACTGGCTACCTGCGCAATCACCCAAAGTCTTATTTGTAACATTGGAGCAACCAACTTTGGCTAAGGCCTAGAGCAACTGACAGACCATTTTCGGAGGCAGGAAAATTTTCAAAACCGTCTTAACCTGTCTTGGCAAGATTTGACAGTCTTTTATCTTGTATCCTGCTTGTCCTGTCTGGACATCATGCATTTTGTCAGTGGTTAATGTATGGGCAGTTCCTTCTCCAATGGCCAGTTTTGCCATGGAGAAAATAAGCTCCAAGTGAAGTGTCCTCGGTGCTCAACATTCTCTGCATTAAAATTCCTGTAGGAGAAATTCTGGAAGGCAATATAACTAGAATACAATTAAGATTTGGATTCACCTTATCCAAATGTGCCTCCTTTAATTTCTCCTCAAAAATTGTCAATTCCTTTTCCACTTCAGCTGTTAATTCTCTGGGACTATTCAACTCTTTATCACCATCCAAGGTTTTGTTTCAATGAATTATTAGATCAGGTATTATCCCAACAGCCAGTTGTAGACTGGAAATATCTCCTGACAATTTTTGTAAGTCATTAAAAGTCCACAACTGGTCTCTCCTAATTTGTGCCTTCTGTGTTCTAATTTTCTGTAAACCTATTCTATAACTTAAGCAATTGACAGAATCTTCTCTCTGTTTTTTTTCAGGAGCAATTTGTAATCCCCATTTTGACAAAACTTTCTTTACTTCTTCAAACATTCTTTCTAAAGTATCTATGTTTGAATCAGATAGCAAAATGTCATCTATGTAATGATAAATTATAGATTTAGGAAATATTTACGTATTATTTCCAATGGCTGACTTACAAAGTATTGGAAAAGGGCGAGACTATTGAGCATTCCTTGTGGAAAGATGATCCACTGGTATCTCCTAGTAGTCTGAGAATCATTATAAGTAGGCACTGTGAGGGCAAACTTTTCTCTGTCCTTTTCTTATAAAGGTATAGTAAAGAAACAATCTTTTAAATCAATAACTATAAGAGTCCATCCTTTTGGAAATAGAGAAGGCAGAGGAATTCCAGATTGTAGAAGGCCCATAGGTTGAATTACCTTGTTGATAGCTATTAGATCTGTCACCATTCTCCATTTACCAGATTTCTTTTTAATAACAAATACAGGAGAATTCCAAGGCCTGGTTGATTCTTCAATATGGTGAGCATCTAGTGGCCCCTGTACCAGCTGTTCTAATGCCTGCAGTCTGTCTTCTGTTAGTGACCACTGTTTAACCCAAATTGGTTTCTGAGTTAACCATTTTAAAGGTAGGGCTGCTGGTACCTCTAAAGGTTTGCTAGTTGCTTTGTGTTCTATTACAGCCTGAATGGCTGGTGATCTTTGTATATAGTACTTTATAATATCCTTCCCAGAATTATTAGTTTCTGGGACTGCAGGAATCTTAATCTGCGTATTCCATTGCTGCAGTCATGACCCCATATATTTACTGCAATATTAGCCACATATAGCCTCAGCTATACTCTCTGTCCTTTTGGCCCTATGCAGTCAACCCATCTCGTGTTTTGTTTAACTTGAGATGGGGCTCCAATTCTTAGTAATTGAACATCTGCCTCTCAAAGCGGCCAATGTGAATGCCAAGATTCTGGAGTAATGATATTCATGCCCACACCTGTGTCTATCAAACCCACAATTACAATGCCATTTATACACACTCTTAGATTTGGTCTTTGGTTATTTATAAAGTCTGCCAGAACATACACTTCCTATTTCCTATTCAAAGTTTTGATTTATCTTCTATGTTTATTCCATCATCTAGAACAGTATGTCTTTTTACAGAAGGCTCTAGAATTTTTAATTTTCCTGGTAAGACATGTCCTTCACAGTGACTGGGAATGACTAGACCACTTCTGTACTGGGGGCCTGTGAGAGGCCTCCCAAGGAATTTCCCAATGCTTTTGGGTTGCCTTTTCTATCTTTTGTTGATCTGCATTCATTGGTCCAATGTTAGCCTTTGCCTTACCTTCTACATATACCAGAAGGCCGAGTCCTCCTATTCTTGCCATTCCCAAAGGAGATATTATTCCTAGGAATTCCCAGTCTACAGTCTCTTCTCAGATGTCCTATTCTACCATAATTACCATTTGACATTTTGATGTTTCCTCATTCCTTTGGAAATTGCTTTTCCGACCCAAGATTTAGTCTTACAATAATCAAATTTCTCAATGCTCATTGTATGTAGGATCCATTCATCCATAGGTGCTGATCTAACCTTTAAAGGCCCAAGTATTTTTTGCATTCTAATTTGGTATTTTCAAAAGCCAGAGATTCAATAAGTACTCATCTAGCATCTGGGTCTGCTACTCCTATTTGTACAGTCTTTGTAAAAAGCCACTAAAGGATTCTCTCTGGCCCTGTTTAACCCTAGTATATAATTCAATTAATTTTTTTAGTTCTTGAATCTTGTCCCAAGCATTTAAAGCTGCTTAGTGGCATAGGGACAAGGTTTGTTCATAGTAAAGAACTCGAACCTGTGGGTCAGCATCAGTGCCCTCACCAAGAATTTGATCTTGGGAAGTTTCAAGTCCTTTTGCTTTTCTCTGTTGTTCTAAAATTTTAGCCTCTTCTCTGAAATAACATTTAAACATTAGTTGAGGCCCATCATCCAGGACTGCTGAAACTAAATGAAGCCAGTCACATGGTATCACTTTAATGCTAGAAGCACATGTCTTTACCATCTCCCAAAAATGCAGAATGCAAGCCATAAGTTACAAGAGCTTGCTTAATTTGTTCTAGATCATTCATTCCTATAGGTACCCATCTACCTTCTTTGGATCCTTTTGGGCCTTTAGAACTTGATGCTTTGTCAGAGTAGATTATAGGGTAGGGAGCTAAATCCCTGGGTAAGTCATCACTGACAGCTACTGGCGATGTTGAATCCTGTCCTCGTACCTTCATTCCCTGTTCATTGGCTACAATAATTTACTTAATCATTTCAAATCTTTTTACTAATGTCTTTTGTAAAGCCTGAATCTCCTGGCCTGTATATATTTCTAGTGATTTCATTGAGGCACCTAGCCTCTGGTCCTCATTCTGCACATGTGATTCCAAGGTCTGATGTTTTCCTTTAAAGATAACACCTCATCCTTGGGCATTATTTGGATAGCGTGCAGATGGCCATCTTAGAGAGATACTCTATCTGCTAACCTATCATAACTTTTTAACAAATTTTGATTGTTAAATTAAACAGTATGAATTCTTTCAGATAATTTCTCAGTACCCTCTGACATGGATTCAATTTTGTCTGTCAAATTAGTGTTACCCTTTTCAATAGTATTAATTTTTTCAGGTAACTTTATTTTCAGTGATTATGATCCTGTCAGCTAGCTGTTCATTATTAGTCTGTAAAGACTGTATCATTTCTAAAAGTGCCTCATTCTTGGCTCTGTTATCAAACAATTTTCTTAAGGATATAATATGAAGAAGAAAACTGAGTTCCAATATCCAATAAATGGATGTATCACCATAACCATATAAGTCTTGCAGAATACAATCCATAGTACTAGCAAAAAAAGTTACTAACAGTTTCAATGGTAATGTCTGCCATTATATTACTTTCAAGTTTATTAATTTATTAATGAATAAATTATTTACGTGTTATGAAGTCCGGTAAATTGTTTTAGGTGTAATAATCTTTATTGTCCAGCAGACATCCTGGTTGCAGAGTCATGACTAGCAGCGCAACCTGGTGCCATAAACAGTTCTGAGACGCTTAGGTTTCTCTACCTTGATGCTGGTTAAATACTGAGAAATGTGCTTTGCTTGACAAATTAAAAGCAAATAAATCAATTCTGCACACAGAGCAAGAAGCCCAGAACTCAGGAGCTGGGAGTACAAATCAGAAGGTGTACAAGTTGCCGTGCAGCAGGGAATGTGGCAGGGAATGTGGCAGAGGGTGCAAGGAGTGTGCATGCGCTTGGGAAATTTCCAAGTTGCCACACACAGCTCCACTGTGGTGGGGGTTTTACAAAAAAAATGCTTAGTGGGTAAAAGCAAGTCAAGTAGTTGGGGGTGGGAGATTTTCTGGGCTGTGGTCCATTTAGGCCTTTAAGCCAATCCACCTGGTAACGTGGAATTCAGATCTACGTGGGACACCAGATGAAGATGGACACTTAAAGGAAATCCCACACTAGCTCAGAATTGAGTATAATAGAGGGTTATTTATTAAGGAGTAGACTCACAGATCAAAGTTCTCTGCACAAATGAGGAATGGGAACTGAATCATGTCACTGGAAGAGAGGCTGGATGCATGCTTTATATCGGCATACATAATATAAGAGGCCACACCCAAGTGGGTGTGTCACTTAAAGGCTACTGGCTGTAGGAATTCCTACAGCAGACATTTGTTCAACTATGTTCATAGCACCTTTATTTGTAATAGCCAGAACCTGGAAATAATCTAGATGACCCTCAACTAAAGAATGGATAAAGAAATCATGGTACATTTACGTGATGGAATACTACTCAGTGGTAAAAATAATGACATCTTAAAATTTGCATGCAAATTATGGAGCTAAAAAAAACCATCCTGAGTGAGGTAACCCAGACTCAGAAAGATGAACATGGCATGTACTCACTCATAAGTGGATACTAGCTGTAAAGCAAAGGATAACAAACCCTGTAGTCCACGACCACAGAGAAGCTAAGTAACAAGGTGACCCCTAAGAGAAACACATATATATATCCCCTGGGAAGGAAAAATAGACAATATCTTCTGAGAAAATTTGGAACATGGCTGTTGTATGGTGGTGGGAATCTACCATGCTTTCCTGCCTGTGCACGCCTAGCAGACTTGATCCTGCTGCCTGCCCATCAGGCAAGTGCTGAGCCTGGGCCTGGTCTCCGCTACTTTCCTCCTGACCCCAAGTGTGTACATAAGCATCCAGACCTGAAATGGGTGGTGGATATCAATCCCCTCAAAAGATCCAGAGCTCTTCCTGTAACTACCACAAATCAAGAAGCCTTCCCTTAAAGAAACCACACAGTTCTTGCCACTAAAGTTGAGTCAGGAGTTTTCTTAAAGGAGCTACATCTCTCCTTGCTGCCAGAAAACAGAGCAAGAAACTGCATAAACTGTTGTTTTTGTGTGCATGTGTCTGGAATTTTTTGTAAGTTTTCTCAGGTTTTATGTGGATATAGTTGACCATATTGGCATGCCAGTTTGTTGCAGAAAGCTGCTTGTTTGTTCCCGGCTGCCCAGAACATGAACTAATCACTCAGAAACTATATTAATTAAATCACTGCTTGGCCAATCACTTAAGTGTCTTTCTGGCTAGTGCTTATATCCCAAACTATCCAATTTCTATTAATCTTTGTATCGCCACATGGCTGTGGTTTACCAGGTAAAGTTCTGTCCATCGTTTGTGTGGCTTCTGCAGCAGAGCTACATGGCTTCTCCTTGACTCTGCCTACTCTCTCTTTCTCTCTCTCCATATATATATATATATATATATATATATATATATGTGTGTGTGTGTGTGTGTGTGTGTGTGTGTGTGTGTGTGTGTGTGTGTGTGCCTTCTGCCATTGGCTGAAAGAAGCTTCTTTATTAACCAATAAAAGCAACACATATACAGAAGGACTTCCCATACCACACGGGGGTGGGGGGAGAAGAGAGGGCAGAAGGGGAGGCAGAGGGGAGAAGGGGAGGAGAAGTTGAGAAATGGAATTGTTAAGATGGTGGAAGGACAGAGATGGGGAGCAAGGAAAAAGATAATTTGATTGAGGGAATGATTATGGAGTTAGCAAGAAACATGGCATGAGAGAAATTCCCATGAATCCACAAGGATGACCACAGCTAAGACCCTAAGCAATAATGAAGAAGGTACCTGAACTTGCCTTGCCCTGTAATCATATTGATGACTATCTTATTTATTACCATAGAACCTTTATCCAGCAACTAATGGAAGTAGAGGCAGAGACTGCACTGAAGCACTGGGCTGAGCTCACAAAGTTAAGTTGAAGAGTGGGAGGAGTAAGAATATGAGCAAAGAGGTCAAGACCATGATGAAGACATCCACTGAAACAACTTACATGAGCTAATGGGAGCTCACCAACTCTGGCTGGACAGGGAAGGATCCAGCATAGGACCAAGCTAGACCCCTCTGAATATGGGTGACAATTGTATGGCTGGGGCAGACTATGGGGCAACTGGTAGTGGCACCAGAATTTGTCCCTGCTGCTTGTACTGGCTTTTTGGAACCCATTCTCTCTGGGTAGATACCTTGCTCAGTCTGGATATAGTGGGAAGGGCCTTGGTCCTTCCTCAGAGCCATGTGCCTTGCCCTTTCTGGGGAGTGGATGGGGTTGGGGTGGGGAGGAAGATTGAGGGAATGGGAAGAGGGGAGGGAGTGGGAACTGGGATTGGTATGTAAAATGAAAAATGATAGTTTGTTTTCTTTAAAAAAATAAAATAAAGTGAAAAAAAGACTAAGCTCCTTCCTGGGCCTGGGATGGGCCTGACCTTTATGATTTCCTCTGGTACAGTACTGTCTCCATTGCATAAAGATGCACAGCCAGAACCCCCCCACCCACACACATACACATGCACACATGCTCATGCACACAAACAGATGCAAACAAGTATTGACTATTCCTACACTCTGTATAAAACTATAATCAAAAATTGTACTGCAGTGGCTCTACTAACGTTTGTTCTAAAAAAATTATTTGCCACAATAGATGTTTTGTAGATTTGACTCAAATTTTGCCATGAAAATTCATTATCCGTGGTGAAGATATGAGGACCATTCCATTTTAAATAAAAATAGAGTCAATAAAAATTCCAATTACAACACTGCTAATGAACCATTAATTCCTGGCTCATAAAATCTCATTACAATGGAGGTTTTTCTCTGATGGCTTACCTTAAAGAACAGGGTTTTCTGTAAAAATTAAAGTGAAGATAAACACCATGCCTAATAAAATGAGCTGTTGTGGAGATTTGTTTGTACTATCAATCCAGGACCACCAATAGAGTTAAACCTTGATTCAGAAGGTGGAATCCACATTCAACTTGCTGGATTGAACCATAGATTTTTTTTCTGGCTAACTAAAATGAAGATAGAGAGACACAGAGAGGAAGATGGAGGAGCTTGGAAAGATTTGTGGACCTTTTCAGTCTGGCCAGGTGGAGAAGAGAAACCAGGTGGTTGTTCTCAGTCGCTCTGTGGATCTGACTCCTGATTTTACTAATTTACTAATAAAACAACAAAAGTCACCACTATCATGAACTCTCTAGCTTATTGTTGTAATTCAAACCTTATTTATGTCAGCTAATTGCTGTGCATCTGCTGGGGAGAATCTCAACATTTCTCTGCTTCCTTCTATTAGCTGCTACAAGGAGATGATAATAACATCTGTATCCTAGGGGTAGTTTGGGACATAAAGAATAAACGGAAAATACTTAGAACAATGCTTGACACAGAGTAATTCTGAAACATATGCTAGATACTACTCTGATAACTTAATGATGCAAACACTGATATATTTATGTTGTCTCTGTTGTTGAATCATAGTTATATACTTTATGTAGTGGTTTACTGCTAAAATGCAAAGTTATCTAATGTATTATTCTTTAACATGAGAGATGAGAAGATAAAAATGATCCTAAAATACTTAAAACAGGATATTTTCATGAACTTCAATGAATCAATGTTTTAAAGGCCAGGAAGACCTTGAATAGGAAGAAATTGAATTGGTACAGGTGAGTGAAAATTTATGAAAGAAATTATCCTGACAGAATTTGAAAATTAACTAAGATCTTAGAAGTGTGTGCATTATGAATCACTCTTTAAATGCTAAGATGATAATAGTGTTCTCTAGGGATGTTAACTATTTCTATAGCTTTTCTGGTGGAGGACTGAAGGGAATTTAGAAAGAAGTAGTGAGTATAATGAACTGTAACATGAGTTCATGAGAAAGTAAATATGTGGGTTAGAAGTCACCATCTGTCTTAGTCCCTGTTCTGTTTCTATGATGAAACACCATGAGACAACGTATAAAATAAAGCTTTTAATTAGGGGCTTGCTGACAGTTTAAGATAGGTGGTCCATCATCACTACGGCAGGGAGCATGATGGCAGGTCGACAGGCATGGTGCTGGTGCAGAGGCTGAGAATTCATATCTGATCCATAAGCTGTAGACATGGGTGGGGTGGGGGGGGAGAGAGAGAGAGAGAGAGAGAGAGAGAGAGAGAGAGAGAGAGAGAAACTGGACTTGGTGTACAGTTTTGAAACCTCAAAATCCATCCCAATTGATGCATCTCCAACAAAGCCACACCTACTTAAAGAAACTACACCTCCCAAATAGTTTAATCCTTCCCAAATAGTTCCACTATCTGTGCATCAAGGATTCAAACATATGAGCCTATGGGGCTGTGGTACTTTGAATGAATATCCCCCACAAAGGCTCCATAGGCAGTGGCATTATTTGAAAGGATTAGGACATGTAGCCTTGTTAGAAGAAGATTGTTATGGGGGGGGGCTTTGAGGTTTCAGAAACTCAAGCCAGGCTCACTGTCTCTTCCTGCTGGGTCTTCATGAAGGGACTGACACATACCTTATCTCAAACAGCTTTCATTAACCACAAAGAAAGATGCCACAACCTTTTCCTGTTGCAGAATGTTTGTTTAACTTTGTAAAGATGTGTTACATTTATTTAACTATGTAAAGAGATGTTGTTGTTTTACCTTGCCCGCCTAAGGCACCTGATTGTTTTAATAAAAAGTTGAATGGCCAATAGCAAGGGAGGAGGAATAGGTAAGACTTCTGGGCAGGGAGAGTAAGTTGGAGGAAGAATTTATGCTTGGGAAAAGAAATAAAAAGAGATGTCAGGGAGATGTTAGGGGCAGGCCGGACAGAGACAGAGGAAGCAGGAAAACAGAATATACAGAACGAAAGAAAAGTAAAAGTCCCTGAGGCAAAACATAGATGAATAGAAACAGGTTAAAATTTTAAAAAGCTAGTGGGACAAGTCTAAGCTAAGGCTGAGCATTACTGACTAATACTAAGTTTCTGTGTCTTTATTTGGGAGTTGGTTGGGATTTCAAAGAAATTTCCAACTACATTTTTTTTGTATCTTTCTTGACTTTAACTCCAGAAATATGAGGCTACAGAAGTTGCCAAGTTCTGAAGTCTGCTTGGGCTAAAACTGGGCTTCTGCCATGGCTTACATTTGCAAAAGCTTCAACTTTTTAATGGTTTCTATTGTTGAACAAACTTTGTTTTTTCCCCACAAATATTTGAAGTTTTTCCCTGAGGATACAACTCCATTTATTTCATTTAGCATCAAGCATTTCTTAACCTTCTCAACTCCTTGAGCACAGGTCTTGATTCCAATATTACATTTCCTGGTTCCCATTTTCTCCCCGAATTGGGCATTTTGCACTTCTTCTAGGCCTACTTGCTTTTTCTCATTGTAGATCTGCATAGTAATGATCACTAATAACCATGTGACACAGTATATACTGAGCTGTCTTTGGATCTCCTGTGCCAATGACATTACTCCATAAGTCTTCAATAGAGATTCAGGCAGATTCTTAGGAAAAGGGCAGAAAGAAGCCATATGCTTTCCCAAATATCACAAGAATGGTTTCTATACATTCACTGTAGTTTTATCCTGAAAGCTCGTGAGCTAGGCCTGCTTTCAGCACTACTGTCATCCAAGCTCCTGAAAGAATGGCCAGTTGAGCAATCGCAATGTTCAATTGCACTCCTGGTTCAAAGTTCCAAGCTTTTCCATATTTCCCCAACAAAAAGCATAGTCAGTGTTATCACAGCAATACCCCAGTCCCTGGTATCAACTTCTGCCTCAATTACTATTTTATTGCTGTGATGAAATACTGTCATTAAAACTACTTAAATATGAACCATTTAATTGGGGGCTTGCTTACAATTTCAAATGGTTAGTCCATGACATGGCAGCAGACAGACAGGCATGGCTCTAATGTAGTAGCTGAGAGTCCACATCTGACCCATAAGTTGTGAGCAGAGTGAGTGAACAGTGATCAAAGGTGGACTTTTGAAACCTCAAAGCCCACACCCAGGGTCATAGTGCCTCCAAAAGGCCCAAACAGTTCAACTAATTGGAGACCAAATGTTCAAACATATGAGCCATTTTCATTTAAACCACCATACCACTTATTTATCCAGAATGGGGATTATTTCAGGGCTATGAATTATGCTAACCAGTTGTGACCTGGAAGCTGGCTCCTGCCTTGCTTTGGCGAAGTCTATTGCACAGAAGTACTGCTGCCTAATTTAGTGCTCAGACCTCTGATTTGTGTTTGTCAGTGTATTTGATGGAATTTATTGTCAGCAACTCAGTCAAAGGCTGGAAGTTGAGGAGTGATGAAAGTATGCAGACTGTCCTAAAGATTACTCAGGAGGCCTGCTGAAAGATTTTGAGTTCTCTAGGTCTACGTGGATCCAGTTGACTATGGCAGAAGGCCACAACTTGGTCATGCGCATTTAGGAATAATGACTCTGCCTTCAAAGTACCCGAGTTTGAATCCTGGCTTCACCCACCCCTTCTATCTGCATAGATATGAGTCATTTGAAACATCTGTGACTCATCTTCTTCATCTAATTGAAACTAACATGTACCATTGCTATCTTTGGTGGGTAAGTAAAGTAATAGCCACTTACCTCTGCATCTATAATTACCTACCTGCCACCTATCTCTTAACTTATTATATGGCACAACACAAGTTTCTCTCTCTCTCTCTCTCTCTCTCTCTCTGTGTGTGTGTGTGTTTATGTGTGTGACTCATGTGCCTGTGAATATGGAAGTCAGATATTCACATTATGTATTGCTCCTCAGGAGTTGTCCACCTTTATTTTTCAAAGAGCATCTCTTACTAGCACATGGGGTTAGGCTGTATGGCTGTCCATGGAGCCCTGCATTCTACCCACCTCCATCTCTTCAGCAATTTTAATTGTAAATACACGACTATGTCAAGCTTCTTACATGAATGCTGGTTTGAACTCGTGTCCTAATGAGTGTATACCAAGAACTTTATTGATTGAGCCATATACTAAACCCTAACCTTTAATTTATGATATCTTCTGTTGCATATCAGCATTTCTTCCCAGAAGCCTTAAAGAATTTAAGGTTTTCAGAATGTAGAACCATAGGCATTCTGTCAGGCAAGGAGGACTAAATAAAGTACTGTTGAGTTATGTACTTAAGTGGAGTCTTCCTTAGATTTAACAAAAGGTATATTCCTAAAACTGGTCTCCATCTGGTTTTTGAAATTTATCCTGTAATATAAAGCAGAACTATATTCAAATCAGACATTTAATCATTGCAAGATGTAATCAGAAACCTAAATTTGTAAAAGCTGCTGCCTGATGGATTCAGTAGACCTTCTAATCAAGGAAACTTCTTTATCCAATGCCAGGTGTGAGGGAGGAAACAGTCTGCTTGTATGATCAGCCACCGAGACTCTGACTGCATTGTTGTTCAGCTTGAACTTTAGGATGCAGACCTCAAAGTAGCATGACACAATGGCATCTTCTCTTTACTTTGTTAAGTGAGATGTTGTAAGGTTAGCAGCAGAAATGGATCTGGAAAGGCTTTCCCACTTGGAGCTTTGTTCTCCCAACACAGGCAGGCAGGGCAGACACAAAACAAATTAGTCTCCTTCAGAAAGAAATAGTTGCACTTTAGTTAACAGAAACCTGATTTTGATAACCACCAGGTTAAGGCTGGAGAGTGTATACCGCTTAATCATACCCAAAATTATATGCCCTAAATGAGAAGACATTTCTTTTTTTAAAAAAAATTGTTTTTATTGAGCTGTATATTTTTCTCCACGCCTCTCCCTTCCTCCCTGCAAGACATTTCTAATCATAAACACCGTGGGAGTAAAACCAGAATTCCTGTGAGTACTTTGCCTCTAAGATTCTTTGACTTTATAAATATTGAAGAAGGGAAAAGCTTCTAACTACCTACTGCTGTAAATGACAACAATCAATCCCTGGAAAGCAGAAAGGGTCATCAACAAAAGGGATAGAGAAAGATCAATGTGGTTGCCTAGCAACAGACCTGTCTGCAGTGGGAGCCTGTGGCCATCTGGGACCTTCAGTCTCTGTCTTGACCCACTATGCCACCGGCAGGGCTGCTCAAATTTCCATAATGCTAATGTGGAATACAGATGTCTCAAAGACAAAGGTATGCATGCTCACCACTGAAATATGAAAAACAGTGAGCATGTGATATAGAATAAGGTGCTAATTACATTTAATCTGTGGCAAACGGTATTTAAAGTGACCCGGAGCTAACCTGAGAATCAGATACTTTTGCTCATCAAATTCAAATCACAGAAATGGATATAGCGTGAATCATTTGGCTTTTTAGTATGCTAGTGTTTCTTTTATTATTCTAAACACGTTTGATCTTTTAAATGAAATTGAGATTAATTTCTCTCTGTAAAATATCCAGTTACCTAAACTTACTGCAATCTGACTTCAGTTTTATGTTTTCTTTAGTGTTTTCACGTTTCCTTTAAAGCTGATTTCTTTCTCCTGTTGATAAAATTTGCTCTTTGACAATTCAGCTTCAAACATATGTATTTTATTCTGTTACCTTTGTTCCCACCTGCCCATTTATCCAATCTCCTTCCCATCCAGTCACTTTCCTGGTTACTGCTGTTTTGTTTTGTTTCTTTTGTGACCCACAGATTTCTAATCAGGACCATCTGTGAGTATGAGTTGGGAAATATCCATTGGAGCCTAGTGAGTTCATAAGTGAGTATACAACTGAAGGCAATGACTGTTCCCCTCCCAGAATCCATCTGTTGCCAATTGCTTAGTAGGGAGGAGTAGGACCCCATCAATTCCTCCCTGCATCGCGCCACGCCCATGTCCGCTCTATGCGCCACCATACAGTTCATGAACCGGGCAAGGGGCTGGAGATTGAAACACACAAAGACACAGAGACAGAGACACGGGTCATCCTTGAAACAGGAATGTCTCAAAATGCCCCCTTTATTGTGTTCGGGGCAGCTTATATAGGGATAGCCACGCTCCAGCCAAACGCACCAGAAACCATTCCCTTGCCATCAGGAACTCCTGAGGGTCTCGTGCTCAGAGCAGCTGTAGGCACTCAGATCAGGGGAAAACAAGTTGTTTACAAGAAATTCAGGATCTGGGGGTCCAGCGCTCCCAACAGCTCCTGGACCATGACAGGCCCAGTCCTTTGTATGGCTAAGGCAAGCAAGTGCAGCATGAGGATCGAGTTTGCAGTGACTGTGTCCTGCCCTGAAGATAGGGTTTCTCACCTGTTCTATCTCTGGCTCTTATATTCATTCTGCTCCCTTTCTTACAATGCTCTCTGAGCCTTAGGTGGCTGCTATAATGGTCCTGTTTAATAATAAGCATTAGCACTCATTATTCTAAGCAACTTGAGCAATGACACTTTGCATACACTATCAGCTCCACAAAGAGAAGCTTCTTTGATTAAGGTTGAGAGTAGCACTTGACTATGGTTATCAACGTAAATATATAGAATAAATTTTGATGTTGTGTCAATATAACAGTTGTAGGGCTTTCCACATTGGGTCATTTAGCCATGAGTCTTTTGCCAGTTTACAGTACCAGGCATTTGTTCTCTCCTACAGAGAATCTAATCTAAGAGTAGCTGGTTTCCCCCATAACAGTCAAAACACAGTTGCGCCAATGAACACACTTGTAACATTAGTGCTGTGGTTCACAGGGTTCATAGATAGGAAAGAGTATTGGTATCCCCACCCCAACACCTTCTCAGAAGCCTAAATAGCAAAGTTCAGCAGTAGAAACTAGTCAGCAGGAAGGAAGCTTTCAGATTAGTTCCAGCTTTCTTTCTCTGTATTTTGCCACCAAGGTAGGCGGTATCTTGAGCAATAAGGACCTATTTTCAGTTCTAACAAGCAACCAAGAAAAGTTAACAGCTGACTTGTTCTGGAGCCCTCTGGGGTTTCCTTGGCCAGTTTGTAAAGAAACACCCCATACCATGCCCTTGGGATGATATTTGCTTGTTTTATGTACAGTTTAAAGTACAGATATTTCTATACAGGATGGCAAAGTTGAACATAATATAAATATTGTAATATATTATGAGATTGCACTTCATTTTCCACTGCTACAAAATTATGCAATGCTGGATGCTTTAAAAATAAAATATTATTTAAGTGAAAACTGTGAGAGTAAACAAACAAACAAGTACCATAAATCAAAAAATACAAAAATCTAAGACTGAGCATATCCATCAATTAGCCTCTAGTGAGGCTCTTCTAGGCTCCAGTACATCATGGCAGATGACTTCCAGAAGAAGCACATGGTACAGGGGAGATCTGATAGTGAAGAAGACATGGAGTGGGTCAGTTTGACCTTCCTTGGGCACATATGCACACAGGTATATGTGCAGGTACCTTTTTATATACACAGAGAGGCCAGAGGAGAACTTAGGATATTCTGTTGTATCACTCCACCTTATTACTTGAGTTGAAGTCTGTTGCTGAGTCTGGAGTTAGATGAGTAGCCAGAAAGCTACAGCAGTCTTCCTGCCTGCGCCGCCTACAGCGATGGAATTGTAGGAATGTACTCCTACCCTGTTTTTCACATGGGTACTTAAGATTCCAAATCAGATCTTCATGCTTGTGTTTAGTTGCTCTTACACAAAGAAGCAGCTCTCTTGACCCAGTTTTACACTTTATTACAATTTTTAGTGGTAACAAAGTCAGGTGCTACAAGAACTGCCATTTTGCAGATTGAATTCAGTGTCCCTAGAAGCTAAATTACCTCTTACTAGGCCCTAGCTCTTAAGCGTTTCCCCACCTCCCTACACTGTCATTCTGAGGACAAAGCTTTCAACATATAACTCGAAGTTAATAGATAAACATGTATAATAGTCAAGGTTGTAGTCATTTTAGTTAGATTTTCTAGATGTACAGAGAAGTATTTCAGATGGATAGGGATTCTTCAAATCTTTCAGAGACCTTCAGAATATGGCATTTAAAATGTTTAAGAATTTAGGACTTTTCATGACAGTGAGACACATCTGCTCCTGGCAGCATCAAGCTACTTCAAGAGGAAGATGGGCATCAAAGAGGCCACTTATGTGGTTTGTTAGCAATTTGGGCAAGAAACTGCTCTTACCTGGCTGCATAAACTGGACATGCATGACCTGTAGATAAATCATTGCTGAACTTGCCTAAAGGTGAGTTGATCCTTCGGGGTTCCTGCTTCATGAGGTGTCTGCAAGACGTTCTGCAGGATACAGAAGAAAATGACTGGCAAACTGCCAATATAGGCAGAACAGTGTTTGAAATTTGCTGCCTCATGGAAAAGTCTGCTGGGCACTACGGGCCTGTAGGCTGAAGATGGATGCCTCAATGGTATAGAAGAACTTTGGGTGACTGTCCAGGCAGCGAGAAGTCTCTGTCAATTCTAGAGTTTTGGAAGTTGCTCACAATGTACTTCCTGTTTATTTAGGTAATATTATGTCCTTCTGAAGTCTTTGATAGAGTTGAAGAATTTATAATTATAGTTATAGTTTTCCTTAGGTATGATAAAAGATAAAGTAGATATAAATATTATAACTGTAGTTCTTGCTTGATACCTGTTTTGTTATATGAAATTTTACTATGTTAAAGTTAAAGCCTTCCTTTTTATTTAAACAGAAAAGGGGAAATGGTGTAGGAGGTCCTTCTGTCTTTGTGTTGCTTTCATTGGTCAATAAAGAAACTACCTTGGGCCTGTTGATAGGGCAGAACTTAGGTAGGCAGGGAAGACAGAACTGAATGCTGGGAGAAAGAAGAGCAGAGTCAGCCATGGACCCACTGTTGGAGATAAATGTGCTGAGACTTTGCTGCTAGGCCATGACCTCATGGTGATATACAAATTAATAGAAATGGGTTAAATTAATATGTAAGAATTAGCCAATAAGAAACTAGAGCTAATGGACAAAACAGTGATTTAATTAATATAGTTTCTGTGTGGTTATTTCAGGGCTAAGATAGCCAGGCGGCTGGGATGAACAAACAAGCCCTCCCTCCTACAATATTACACAATGTATAATGTAAAATCACATAGATACTTTTGCAACCAGCATGAACCAGGGAAATCATATCTAGGAGATAGGCTTTCTGAACCAGCTCTTCTTAACTCTTAATTTAAGAGCTCTCTAGAGCTCTCTTTGTTTGTCTTTACAACCCATGTCTATACCTGATTAGTTGCTTGATTTAAACATCTCAGTACCTCAGTTTATACATCATCACAAAGAGAATAAGAAACATTCTTCTATATGTAAACAGATGTGGGCAGTTTGCTCATAACAGTGTCTAACAGACACTAGGCTCAATGCTTGTTAGTTAGCTTGATTGTCCATAGAAACAATTGCCTTGATATGTGCTGAGAACCTGTTTTATCAGTCAGATAGAACTTCAAGCCTGGGTTCCACAGCAATGAGCATGAGATTATGTGTCTGTTTTTATGGAGGTAACATTCGTGAGGTGAAGTTTGCTTAATTCAATACCTAATGAGTGGATATCTTAACATTCAGGTCCTGGAATGCGGATAACCATACTCAGAAGGATTCCAGTATGGGTTATGTTTATCATAGTCTGTGCCAACTTTATTTTTCTCTGAGCGAAAGATTTGGGGAAAGCGGTGAAAGCTGGAATCAAACATCCTCCCCTCTTGTACCCTGGATATGACTTACTGAACATGGTTTGGAGGAAGCCTTTTAAACACCTCAGGTTTGCTAAGATTTTCTTTTCCTTTCTGTTCTTCCCAGCATGTCTCTAGTTTGGGACAAAAGAACTGGAATTCACAAACTCACTTTAGTGCACATATTTCTCTAGACAGATGGCAAATGAAGATGTAATTACCTATTGGTGTAGTGTGGAGCTCAATCTCTCTCAATTTGAGCAAGGCTGATGCCTCTGTGTAAGCTGAGAACTACAGGAGAAATAAATGGGAATGAAAATTGAGTTGGGGATTGTGGGGTGACTGCCTACGAAGGACTCACACTGCCAGCCATGCCCATAGAAACTTAGGTGTAGCCGTGTGCTCGTGTAACCCTGTTATTGTGGGGAAAGGGACTGGTGGGTCTCTGAAGCTCTCTGACCAGGGAACCAAGCCAAATGGAGGCACTCCAGTTTCCATGGGAGGAATTTCCCCAAGAAGAGTAAAGAGTGATTGAGGAAAATAGCAGATAGTGAAAAGGCCAGCTTCTGGCTTACACACACACACACACACACACACACACACACACACACACACACACCAATCTTAGAGATGGAGAATAGAATGGAAGGGAGCAAAATAATCCTCAAGTTTGGGAAGATATATCTTAAATGATGGAGAGGCAACTGAGCAGCTCAGGGTAGGCCTGAAGTCTGTGGGCATCTGGAAGCAGAGACTGTGAGGGCATGCTTCCTTTTTGCTTAAAATGGAGTGAAAGGCAGTGACTCTTTTATTGGTATCACTGTCTGAGCACACAAACGCCATAAGGCAGGAGCTGGAGAAGCTGGGTTGTCAGGCCACTGTGGCACCCATTTAGAGGACTGAGTTGAGAAATTTTCGTTCTTGAAATTCACATGCTGAAACCCTTTCCTTGAAGTTACTGTGGTGTAAGGAGAGTCTTCAGTGAGGTGATGTGGTCCTGAGACTGGAGCCCCCATGTGTGGAGCTGGTGGTCTTGTGAGAAAAATGCCAGCGAGTCCCCTAGCCCTTTCCATAACGTGGAGAGGATGGGTGGCCATCTATGATGACAGTTGTTACTGGCTCCTGATTTGGATTTTGTAGCTCCTAAAACTGAGAAATGTCAATCACTGTTGCTTATCTCTTCTATATTGTTTCATTAAAGAAGCCCAAACAAACTAATTGAAGTCACCTCATAGCTAAATTATATGGAGGAAGGGATTATGAATAATGTGTACTTTTCATATATATTTGTTTATATACAGCTGTACAACTATATATCACACTTATTCTGCATGACTCTATAGAGATTTAAATATAGATAGATGCATATCTATCTCTCCCTGAATAGCTTAGAGCTAAATGTGAATACAAATTCACATTCAGAACTTGTATCAACATGTGGCTGTGCAAGTATGGAAACACTTGCAGGGCATTATGGGTGTACAAGGGAAAAGCAGGATGCTGTTGTTTTCAATACTTATGTGACAAAATATCATGCATAAATTCAGATAATATTCAAAATACAAAATGGCTAGACTCCTAAAAATAGAAAACAATAGATCCTCATATTGAATAACAAGAAAAATATTATTGGATAATGTCAGCAATTAAAAACACAATTTCCACTTTGAGAAGATCACAGTCAAGCTTCTGATGGCATGTAGACAACAGCATGGTAGAACCATGGTGACTCAGGAGATAAAGAGCACACAGAACTGGAGGACATGCTCAGATCAGGAGAGAGGAGCCAAATATGGATGTCGGGCCCTAAGAAATAATGACAAAATTTCTTAGCAGTCAGGAATACTGGACAGCTTCATAACAATGAAATTTAAGGTCTAAGATTCGGGAACTAGCAAACATTGGCCAGGCAGTGACAGCAACTGGAATTGCTGCTTACAAAAGCCCCAGGAAATAAGTCACAGCAAACATTTTGTGTTCCCATCAAAGCATGTCTTCACTTCATATCAAAACAATCATTTTCAAGAAACAGGAGACTATGGAAAGGAGTAATTAGATGTCTGGCAATGAAACAGTTTCCTTTGCTCCCTTTCTCGACTTGTGTTGATTTCCAAATGGAGTTGGCTGAGGCGTGGGAAGCCTATCAGGGCATCCCCCAAAACATGCTCCACATAGCCCAAAAATATCTCTTAGCACATATAATGTGAAAACGGTGACAAAAAACTTGTAAAATCAACTCTAGGATGTCTGATAGAGAGCTCTCTAGTGCTTTAATTGCCTCAGAGCTGATGATTCCGTGCTGTGGAGACCCACCCTGAAATAAGTGCTAGCCAGTATTTTACCTGGCCCAACTTAGCCATGGGAATCCAGGTCTGCCTACCGAGTGTGGTCAGGAGGGAATACCAGCAGTAAAAGATGAGACATCCTTAGAGAGGGTGAGCGTGAACACATCCCAGGCCCTGTGAGCCTAAGAAAAGGCCCACACTTTATCAGCAGTCATAGGTGAAGTTCAAATCTCTAGTCATTTGACTTGAGGATAATGTTAAAGTGAGTAGGGGTCAAGTGGAGAATTCCATTTGGGCAAGATAAATAAATACCGTGGATTTGAATATCATGTATGACATAGATGAGAAATTTGACAACTTGCCTATAATCCCAACAGAGAGGGGAGCTACATAGTGAGAACCACCTAGGCTACATGAGACTTGACAGACAGACATGTACCCCCTCCTCTCTCATGTGTGTGTGCGTGTAGACCTATACATACATATGCATGTGTGTGTGTGTATGTTTTTTTCTGGAAGAAGTCCTGAAAGCACTTTAAACATGTGAGCACATGTTATGCTATGACATGTAGCCTAACTAAATACATGTCATAAATAGAGAAATCAGATAGGAAAAATCACTAATTAGAGAAATCAGATAGGAAAAAGAGGAAGCATTTTTTTAAAATACAGTATATGTAAGCCTAGGATGGCTATATTGTTGGGTGAAAGCATGTTTCTATAACCTTATGATTTCATGATTCTTCTTGCCCATTATTATGCAGTAGTTAAGTACTCATATTTTCTTCCATGAAGAGGGCATAGACTTGCTTTTTACTCATTTATCATCTACAGGTGAGAATTGAGCAATAGTCCCTCTATTACTCTGAGGATGTTGAATACCTTGCCATATTTCAAGAAATTTTGCTGTTTCCTTAGGTGACCATTGCAGAAGTGAACAACCTGCAGCAGATACCAAGTGCCTCAGTTCCTAGTCTCTGCCTAACTTTCTCCTTTCCCTGCTATCCCAATGTAAGTGGGCACAGCCCTCAATTCTTAGACATTTAGTGCAATTAATTATTAACAATTCTTGCAATTAATGCAGTAAGAACAATGAATCAAAGAAAGAATGAGATATAATGATATTATTGATAAAGAATGAAGATGAATAAAGTATAGAGGGCAAAGAGAAAATGATAACAAGAGGCAGAAGCAACAGTAATATAATAATCACAAACAGAGTGCCTAATACTAAAGCCATGAAAGGAGAGAAACCAAAAAGGCACAAATTGAAATTCCTTTCTTCTTCTTCTTCTTTTTTTTTTTAGTTTACTAAATAATTTAGTAAAAATTCTGGAAAGGAATGGATTATAATCTGCCTCTGTATAACCAGATGGAAGACAGCAGATAGGATAATACATAATGAGCCCTATTTAGGTAAGGAAAAGAACTCAAGAAAAATTAAATAAGCCCACATGGAATTTTCCCTGCAAAGAATCAGCTATGTCTATTTCCTGCTCTACCATATAATTTGTGTTTCACGAGGGTCAATGGCAGCTGTCAGAGAAGTTCTGTCTCCTTTAGGATATAGTGAAAAGCCAGAGAGACTGACTCTGATGATACAACCAGTGGCTAGATACAACATGCACAGAGAGGTGGCTATGACAAGTTGTCTGCACAGGCAGAACAGAATGTGGAATGGGAGCCTCAAATAGGTTATCACTGCATGCCTTGGAGGTTATTGTCAAAGTCCAAGCCCCTGTCATTGCTTGGATGAACCACATCGGATCCTGGGAAGGGTGCCCAGTGACTTGTAGTCTTCTGACAGATATGACCACCAAGAAGAGACCTCCCAATGGAAAAGGCAAACAAACATGTACAGAATAAAGCAATGTTCACCTGGAGAAATATCCCTAAAGCAACAGAGAGACAATCGTGGTTGGCAGGAGAGGACCTCAAGCCTGGGGTTTCTGCTATAAAGTAGACTTCCAACATTGGCTAAGCAAAAATTATCAAATGGGAAAAAAGCATATTTAACAAGTGGTGCTGGCATAACTGGATATCAACATGTAGAAGAATGGAAATAGATCCATACCTATCACCATGCACAAAACTCAAGTCCAAATGGATCAAAGACCTCAACATAAAGCCAACCTCAATGAACCTTATAGAAGAGAAAGTGGGAAGTACACTTGAACACATTGGCACAGGGAACCACTTCCTAAATATAACACTAGCAGCAAGACACTGAGAGAAACAATTAATAAATGGAACCTCCTGAAACTGAAAAGCTTCTGTAAAGTAAAGAACACGGTCAACAAGACAAAAGAGCAGCCTACAGAATGGGAAAAGATCTTCACTAACCCCACATCAGACAAAGGTCTGATCTCCAAAATATACAAAGAACTCAAGAAATTGATCACCAAAAGAACACGTAATTCAATTAAAAAAATGGAGTACAGACCTAAACAGAGAACTCTCAGCAGGGGAATCTAAAATGGCTGAAAGACACTTAAGGAAATTTTCAACATCTTTAGTCATCAGAGAAATGAAAATAAAAACAACTCTGAGATTCCATCTTACACCTGTAAGAATGGCCAAGATCAAAAACACTGATGACAACTTATGCTGGAGAGGTTTTAGGGAAAAGGGAACACTTCTGCATTGCTGGTGGGATCGCAAGCTTGTATAGCTCCTTTGAATGTCAGTGTGGCGATTTCTTAGAAAATTAGGAAACAACCTTCCTCAAGACCCAGAAATACCACTTTTGGGTATACATCCAAAGGATGCTCAATTGTGCCAAAAGGACATGTGCTCAACATTGTTTGTCATAGCCAGAAACTGGGAACAACCTAAATGCCCCTCGACCGAAGAATGGATAAGGAAAATGTGGTACATTTACACAATGGAGTACTACACAGCAGAAAAAAATAACATCTTGAATTTTATAGGCAAATGGATGGAGTTAGAAAACATCATTTTGAGTGAGGTAACCTAGACACAGAAAGATAATTATCACATGTACTCACTCATAAGTGGTTATTAAACACAAAGCTAAGAAAACCAGCCCACAAATCACAATCCCAGAGAGCCTAGACAACAATGAGGACTCTAAGAGAGACATACATAGATCTAATATACATGGGTAGTAGAAAAAGACAAGATCTCTTGAGTAAGTTGGGAGCATGGGGACTTTGGGAAAGGGTTGAACGGGAGGGTAGAAGAGAGGCAGGGAGGGGAGCAGAGAAAAATGTAGAGCTCAACAAAATCAATTTAAAAAGATGTGGAAGTACAAAATTGAGATGATGGCAGATTGGGAAGCACATGTGAACTAAACTCAAACTGGCACACATTGTAAAGAGCGTCTATACTCATTTATTACCAGAATAAATACTAGGGAAAATGGCCATATTATAAAAATCTGTCTAAAGATTCAATGTAATTTCATTCAAATACCAATGATATTCTTCAAAGAGTTAATAAAACATCCACGTATTCATTTTGAAATTCAAAAGAAACCAAACATCGAAATCACTCCCCTGCAAAAAGAAAAGCGAAGCAAAAAACAAAGCAAAACAAAATAAACCCACAAACAAATAGAGCAATGGCAGACATCAAATTATATTACATACCATAACACAGCCAGCACAATGTCACAACAAAGGCCTGCAGACTAATACAGGACGCAAGAGTATAACCATGTGGAGCCATAGTTACCTGATTTTTAATTTAAAAATGTATTATTTATCAGCAAATGGTACCCATTATGTTTTAAAACCTGTTGCCTTTGCATAATAAAGAAAGCACAAAAAATAAAATGTAGGATAAGAAGTAACTAATTTCAGTAGCTAGTTTTCACCCCCTATTGACTGTAACCCTATAAAATAGATAGTATTACTAATTATTGAAAATCTACCCAATTTGTAACAGATAAATAAAAATTACAGTAAGATATTATGTTTTCAGTGCTATTTATTAAATAATATGTTATTTTGAATATATGTATACACACATATACATATATGTGAATTATTAAAGGAAAATTAATAAAAGATGGATAAAAAGAGCAGAGTACTTCAGTGAGTGTAAAGGTTCCTCCTTCTTTAAGATAACACAGCAGTAAGGAGCCCAAGGAGAGAAGATTGTGCTACTTAGAAGACTGTCTGTAACTGGTGCGGGGATCTTCAAGCCTCTAGCATGGATGAGTGGCCACTTGCAGTGTCACAGACCTCATATACCAATTTAAGTAACCTTCACCCATACTCCTGCAAATAACTCCAATAAACTCCGACTTTGGCGGAATCGTTATTTCCCTATGTGGGATAAATAGACTTTTGTTCACATCAGCCCCGGAAATGTGCCACACAAGGCAAGGCTTTACAGTGGAATGAAACTCACAGTATGTGTCCAGCACAATAATTTTGAGAGACATGTGAAAACCCTCCTGGATAGTATTTAAAAAATGTTTTGATGTCACTGATTTTTGATGAAGGAGTCAAAAGCATGCATTGGAAAAAGGCTGTCTTCATGAATGATGCTGTGAAACTGAATATCCACATGAATAAGAATGGACAGACCTGGAGTTTTCATCCTGCAGAAAAATCAATTCAAAGTGGACAAAAGACCTTAATATATAGCCTGAAATGCTGAGGGTTGGCGTAATATGATACATGCTCCATGGACACAGGAATAGGGCTATACACAGGGGTGGGGGTAGGAGATGGAGATAGGACAATGTTGATAAGAACAGAGTATTCAAAAAATGCCATAATGAAACCCACTGTTTTGTACATTAATTTCAAGAAAACCAGCTTAAAATTAATGAATGAGATTTTCTGGAAGAGTTTGGCAACACTAATTAGCATTAGAGCAATAAATTTCCATCACCAAAATTAAGTGACTTTTCAAACCACAAATAATATTGCACAATGTACATTCTGAATAACCAGAATGGTCTCTATTGAAAGCCCCAGGAATGCCACACTCTTGCAGGCATAACACACATCTACTCATCCCAGAAGGGGTGACCCTGACAGACCAAAGTCACAACCACAACAACGTTCGACTGGGTGAACCATGAGGTTTGTTTTGGAGTTACCAACAGGAATATGACCAAGGCGTTATTTACAAGGAGTTATCCACACTCCTTGTAAGTAACTGCATCAGTGAAGAACTCACTTTGGTGATGGGTGAACACAGATGACTCCCGAAAGCTGCTAGCACGGAGCTCTTTTCACACCGT
>PVIU01001701.1:83096-185464 GCA_004026605.1 Ondatra zibethicus
CTGAATCCGCCTACAGCTCCACCATCTGAATCCGCCTACAGCTCCACCATCTGAATCCGTCTACAGCTCCACCATCCGAATCTACCTACAGCTCCATCATCTGAATCTGCCTACAGCTCCATCATCTGAACCTGCCTACAGCTCCACCATCTGAATCCGCCTACAGCTCCATCATCTGAATCCGCCTACAGCTCCACCATCTGAATCTGTCTACAGCTCCACCATCTGAATCTACCTACAGCTCCATCATCTGAATCTGCCTACAGCTCCATCATCTGAATCTGCCTACAGCTCCACCATCTGAATCTGTCTACAGCTCCACCATCTGAATCTACCTACAGCTCCATCATCTGAATCTGTCTGCAGCTCCATCATCTGAATCTGCCTACAGCTCCAACATCTGAATCTGTCTACAGCTCCATCATCTGAATCTGTCTATTCTCTGCAGCTCAACTGGTCTCTACCCCCATTTGTTTACTCATTTTTTATATTGCTGGGGCATGATCCTCAAGAACTTTCCAAGTTTGTGTTCTCCTAGACATGTGACCTTTTACTTAGCTCCTGAGGCACTTGGAGAAAATGTTTGAATTGGGAAGGAGGAAAATGCCATCCAACACTAGCTCAGGATGAAGGCTCCACAGAGTGCCTTGTAATTAAGAGAACTTAAGTCATTCTTGGCTCCACACAGGAAAAGCACAAGGAGTATGGAGCCATGAGCGCCCAAGATCAGAAAGGAATGTGAGACAGTAATCATGAGTAGATGACAGTCTGAATCACCATGACTATTGTCTCATTGAATTAAGTTCTTAGCTTTCACTACTTATGGGTTTTTTGGTAACTGAATTACTTATTTCTTTAATGAACAAAAAAAGTAATTTTGAGGTGACAGACAAGTACAAAAGACATGGAATTTTAGAGGCTAATACTGATTTGCACTGACATATTCAATGCCATTTCCCTGAACAACCAAACATTAAAATTGTGTAAGACAATCTACACACATACACATGACAGATACTATTTGGCATGTCTGTTTCAGACATAGGCACCTTCTGTAATTTGAGGAAAGAAGAGACCCCGCAGGAGCCGACACATTCGTAAGAGTAGGTATCAGCATAGAATTTTCAATAGAAGTTTGCATATGTGGTTTTCAAATGTTAAGAATAGACTTCTTTCTGTTTGAAGTAAAATGATTTCTTTTAATTTAGCTGCATGGTAATAAAGGAAGGATATTAATCATCTGCCACCCCCACTGACAATCTAGACTCATTCTGCCAATCACAAAGAAGAATGCTCAAAGAGCCAGTTTACAACTAGAGGTGAGTAACAAGGCTGCAGTAGGAGAACAACATATTCATACCAGAACAGAAATGGAATTTAGAGGATGCCAGAGAAAGCCTAGCAAATCCTTGAAATGCCCTGAAGGGCAAGCAGTTAGCATTTAGAGGCAAGAAAATCAATAGCTTAGAGGCTTCTTGGCTATTCGAAAAGGTCAGGCTTGGGAAATGACACTGTTCGCCTGCTTTTACTAGTCCAGCTTGTAGAAATGCTCTGAATGCCTCTGTAGAAAACAAGCACTCACACTATGACCCAGGCTGGCCTCAGAATGCAGCAGTCTTGCATACACCTCCATGTGCTGGGATATTAAGAATGAGCCACCCTCATCAGCTCTCTTCTGAATATGTGAGGACACAGTGGCAGAATTCAAATACAGGCCCACCAACAAATCCTTGAAAACTATATATCCAAATATTAAATATAATCTAAAATAAAATAGTAATTCTGTTTAATTTTATTTTTATTTTACATATCTCAGTATTTAATTAAAAGAACTATGATGTTTAAATATAAGAATATATGTAATTTATAAATTATTATATATTTGTTTTATAGCAATTTTGCTTGCTTAATCGTGATTTTGTAATAGACACTTATATTTTTGATACTGATGTGAAAGATTAACAAATAAAATGCAGTTTATTGAAGGCAGTCTTTCTTGTTTTCAGTTTCCACTGCTATGGTAAATGTGAAGAATTGTGGATGGGGTAGAAAATATATTTATACTTACATATGTGCAGGGGTAACATGCATCATTTGTCAAATGCTTCTAGGCCACATCGCACGGCTGTTGCAATGATTTTATTAATCCACAGCTATCTTTGGAATTATGACTTAGAACGCAAAGAAAAGGAAGAAACTGTATTTTCATCATACTGAAAAATTGCGGTTTATATGCAACAGCCTACTACATACATTCATACTCAAGATTGTCACAGTGTGGCTCAGAGTTTGATATTTTTCTGTTAATTAACACAAGCATGGCCCAGCAAAGTGCTTCTATTACTAATTCTCCATGCCTTAAACAAAACCCACCTCTATCTGAATGTTTGTTCTCCCACTGGCCACACTAGGAAAAGACACAGAAGGGACTTCAAAGCTATGATGCCTTGGACTAGGGAAAATATTTTGCAAATTCTTGTATAAGGTAATAACTTAATGGTGAGTGAGTGTTTTTAATACTGAGAATTCTCTAAAGTAGAGTTCCTACTCAGAGATTTCTCTTGCATGTGTCTAAGGGTGGTAAGTTAAGAAAACTATTTTATATTTCTAACCACTAGTAAACATTAGAGGTTCAAACTTTGTCATAAGGAGGAAGAAATAAGTCTTCCAACATTGATAGACTTTGATATTAAAGGAGAGAGAAGAGCTCTTGATTAGTCAGAAAAGTTAACGTATTAAGATTTGTAGCCATACTTCCCATAGTTTCCTTTCAAGCATGGCCAAGCTTGTGGCTAGCACTTTTAGGTTTTGATGTAGATGCTTTTGAAGTGATCAAAGCGCTCAGATACTGAAGATTAAATGTAACTGAACTTTCAGGATAGAAGAATTAAAAGGTGAGAGAGGGAAAGCAACTTTAAGATTAAGTACAGTAGAGAAACTTCCTGTAGCATAGTAGGAGGATGGATGTGTGGAGGGATCTATGAAGAAGATTCACACAGGATCTATCTTCTGAAGGTGTTCAGGGGGAACATCAAGGTTCCATGATAGTTTCTTGGTGCAACCACAGATGTAGTCCTAAGAAAAGATTCTTAGCCTTGGAATAAATATCTCTGATATGGGCTTTTCCAATGCTGAAAGTAAACAATCTTCAAGTGTTGAACAGGCAATGATGCCAAGATCTCATTGGTGATTAACAGACATGTCAGAGGAGTCCTTCCTGAATATAATATTCTGTCTTGAATGAGATGAAAGGATTGAGAAGTTCTGTAGAGCAATCATAATGACAGTGATTTTTCTGACTAAAAGGCAGACTTTGTTTTATTTATTAAACTGAAGGAATATGAATGTACATACTTGAATTTATCATAAGTTTATTATTGTGTTATTATATGTGCATTATCATTGCATGACATTATATTTTCCAGTTGTCTATGTGTAAAATTTAACTTCCCAGTATGATCATTAAGACGCTTGAAATTCAGAGATATTTGACCAGTATTTGAAATTCTCTAAACAATATTTCACATTCATCTACATGAATGGACAATCCTTTATCTGCATTTAATTGGCTGGATAGCTATACATATATTACTATGCAAACATATATCTCATGCCAAGATCTGAACACTGTGTGTGTGTATATTTTTGTGAATCATGTGTATGTAGAAGTCTGTGTACATATGAGTGTGGCATGCATGTAGGTACTTGGTGCAGGCAGAAGTTGTCCTGTATCTTCTTCTATTGCGCTCACTATATTTTTGAGATAGTGTCTCCTAATGAACATGCAGCTCACAAGTTTGGCACATTTAGCCAGTTACCCAGAAAACTGCATAGGTCCTCCAGCCTGTTTTCTGGTATTCCACCACACATGACTTCTTTCAGTTCTGAGAATCTGAACATAAGTCTTTATGCTTTTGTCACAGAACTTTATGGACTGAACCATTCCAGTTTCTAAAGCTTTATTTATAAAGACTCTATGTTCACTGATCCCTGCAGACTGTATTTAAAGATATATTCTTAACATTTCAAGGCAACCCATCAGGAAATGATTCATAGGGTAAAGAGCTTGCTGTGTAAACATTAGCATTTAGAGTTCAGATCCCTAGAACCTACAGAAAAGGCAGATGGCATGGCAGCCTGATGTAGTTCCAGCACATGCATGGTAGAGATGGAATTCTCCAATAAACTTTCTAACTGGATTATGCAACAATGAGTGTGTGAACTCAGGATTCGGCAAGAGAACTTGCCTCAATATACAAGGTGCAGAGCAATTGAAAATGTGTCAACAGCCTCCATCTGCTAATGAATAAACACACATGTGCATGTGTATCCCCACACAAACACATGCATACCCCCACACAAACACATGCAGATACATGCCAGATGTATATATACTCAAAGTAAGTCATAAAATATGAGTCAGGATTATATGAATAAGAAAGCATAAATTTGAAAAAGAAGCCTAGTATTGTAGTGGAATCCTGGAGACAGAAGAACTGATACCAAACATATATACAAGAAAAGAAAGGAAAAAATATAATACGTCATTATTATATTAATAAGGATTGTAGATTTGATAAAGAAACCTAATGTAATAGTGGGCTTCCTTGAGACAGAAGACATGAAATGTGTCAGGGTAAAAATATCTACAATCCAATAAATGATGGGAAACTCAAACCAGAACAAGAAGTGTTTTAGAAAGCTTCCCATTGGTGTAAATCAACTGAATGATTTGAGGAATAGTCTTTGGAGGTAAATTAAAGTTTTCTCTTTTCTCCAGGCAGCAGGCTCATTATTATTTTTTCAGTTTTCTTCTCATTCCTGAATCAGAGGAAGATGATGATGGGGAGCCATACCATTTGATACTGATTTTGCTAGTCACATGACTTCCTTAACATCTGTCTCTGTCCCATTGGGTATCTGTGCATAAGAGGGAATTGTTTGAGGAAGCAATGTTGTTTAAAAATAAATATTGTTATATATTCCATGCTAAATTACTCTTTCAAATAAAGAAACCCAAACATAGTAGCCATACCTATTGCTTACACTCATCCTCTCCAGACTATTCTTGAGTCAGTTGTAGTCTTATTATAGAAATTTCAAAATCCTGACATAAAATATTGCTGATGAGTACTGTGTGTTTGTAGACATGCTATCTTTGCCTTTCCTGTCCTCTGGTTTAAAATTATCTCCAGAATAAAACACTTTGATGTAGTAGTTAAAGTTCTAGATGACTATCTTCTGCTTGCCTAAGCTTGTGAACGATAACACAATAATGCAGATAGAATACTGTAGTTCAATACGGCATTTCATGTTTTCTAACTGTGCTTCCAAGCAATGCCTTTTTCTCTCTGGCCTTGGGAGGTTCATTTAGACAGTATCACCTTCAGCATTACAAGGTAAGAAAACTGTATCAGGAAATGAAGATTGCTCAAAGTGATGCGACTAAAACATAACAGCTTAAAAAACAATCTTGAAATTTAAAATTTTATGAAGAACATATTTTTAAAAGTTCTCCCTTAAAAGGACTTCTCCCATAATTTGCCACATTTTTACCTTTGAATAGGTAACTGCTCTTTTAACAGCACCTTTACTTTGTTGAATAAAATTCATCTCAGATATGTAGAACTCAGAGCTGCTTTATCTTACTTCACCTGAGTTTTGATTTGATGGGTGAGGGTTAACAACACCTATCATCCTTATGCACTTAACCAAAATCCCTGAACGTTTTTCCACTTCGAGTGACTTTTCTCTTTGGCTTCTTTAGTCTCTAAACATCAACACATTGAGAGCATCAATGAAACAGCAAGACAGATCTTATTATTTTCCTTCACTTCCCTATCAGTTTGGAACCTTCTGCTCCTTAGTTTGTGGACTCTTCTTCCTTTTATCCCAGATAATACTAAGGGGTTTAATGGAGAGGCTAAGAATTGAAAGCAGAGCACATCCAGACCTGCTTGAAGTGCTTCAGGTGAGCATCAGGTCTTGGCTACAGAGATGACTCAGCGTTTACTGCTCTAGCAAAGGACTTGAGTTTCGACTACATCAATGTCAGATGGGTTACAACGAAGTTTTACTTCAGCTTCATGGGAATCCAAGGCCTCTGGTCCCTGTAGGCGCTGCACTCACATGCACAATCTCTCCATGCCACATACTCATAAATATATAATTAAAAATAAACTACTATAAAAACTACTTCAATCACTTTGTATGCTTCTTAGTTGTAACATTGCAACATTATTCAAATGTACTAGACCAAGGAAAAATTGAGTTATTAGAATGGCTAAACTATAAAGATAAAGAGAAGAATGATATTTTCTTACCTGTGATACTTGTAGTCGGTACAAGTTACAGTTTTCCCATAGTATTCATGGGGTAATTGATTACAGACTTCCTCCAAAATTACCAGAATTTGTGGATGTACAAATCTCTATATAATATATAATCTATGCACAATCCATCCCTATATTATAAACCCTCTCTAGATAACTAACTGGATGTATATCTACAATCATAGTAGCTTTATATTGTTTAGTGAAGAATTACAAAAAATACTATATGTATTTTGCATATGTAGTATGTATGCAATACATATGTAGCTTAATTTGAATATTTCCATTGCAAAGTCAATTGAATTAATCAATTCTGAGTCAACAGATTAGAAAGAAAAACGATGTAGCTTAATTATCCACTCGTACAGGTCTAGAGGCAGCCAGTCTGTCATGGCTGTGTAACACAATAGGTTTATTTCAAATAACACAGAACGCTATATTTTTATATCTTTCTCTTTAGCGCAAGGCAGTAAATGACTATTTTCACTTCTGTTGATTTATGTTGTGCACCTACGTGGTTCAATGCATTTGATTGGATCTATTTGGAAATTTGTATCTATTAGAAGTTATGATAAAACCCTGGGCCCATTAGAGTTAAGCACAGAACACAGAAACAGTAGTTTTTATTCCAAGTAAACCCCTTGCTACTGTGTGTCTAGGCCTGTGCCTGTCAAACTGACACCAGCGGAAAATGATATGGAGCCTAGCGCTTCCCATCAAACTGAAGCAAAAGGAAAAGCACCAACCATTTCCTTTGCCACAGGAGTCACTGCTGACCTTTGCTGTCAGTGTGGCTGAGGGAAGGAGGCTCACGCATTCTCCAAACTGAAGGCGGTGGTGGGGGCTGGAGGCAGTTGAGAACAATCAGAAGGCTTATGAGGAATAGAAATTACTATGATTTTTAAAGCTAGAGCCAGTTAAGCACATGCTTCAAGTGTATTTATCTTTTTAGAAGAAACTTCTGTCTAAATAATTCAGGATATTTTTATAGAGAGACACAGTTGTAGAGCAGGTCTTTTAATTTACATTTCTCTCACAACCACCTGCTAATTATCATAGCAGTGCTGAAATGCAAATTTCCTGAATTTGTGTAGTAGAATACCTTCAAAATATTGTCACAATGTGCTCTTTACTCCTAACACAGTGAGTGTTACCTTGACTGCTTTCTTTTTCCTCTTTTTTTCTCCCTCTTATATCCCACATTTTTGTCCCCAATACAAACTACATAGTGAGAGAACCTTCATCTGACATTCTGTTATTTAAAACATTGGCCGACAGCCTCCCATACCTACTGGCTGAGCTGTAATACTATAGCTGTCGGTGACAGCGATTGGTGGAAGGACAGCATTTTCAGTGTCAAGCAGGAGGTATAATGGACAGGCACAGCCAATTCTCTCCAGGAAAATGCAGCCTACTGAAACAGGCATTGTGGAAAATTCTAAGAGCCTGAGGTCCACACTTATGGATGCACAGGAATTGATTTTCTTTGTGCCTGAAGACACTGCCGCTAATTATGTTGCTCTATCTCTTTGCTAGTGGTTGGAAAAGGAATCAATGGATGACTGTTGGTCTTTGACATCCATTCTCTCTGAATCATTCTTTGATGAAGACAATGTTTTTAAGAGCTGAATACTAATACAAAAATTGTTTTCCATTTTAGTAATCTATTCTCATGTTCTTCTGTAAGTCTTCAGACATTATACTCAGTTAACAATTCAAAAATAAAACTTATTCCTACTTTTTAGGAAGCTAAATTGAGATTTTGTACACACACATACGCACCCCACCTTCCATTTACATTACAGATTACACACATCAAAAAGATTCCATGTTGCTTCTCAATAAAATGGTTAATAATGACTGATTCAAGGCTTTTGAAGACATTTTCAAACTCGGGTTCGGAGATCAATTAGCCATATCTGCGGCATACACATAGAGGGTGGCTTGTTTTCTACATGCTTTCATGCCTTGCACAGACACGATGAAAATGTTCACCCCCAAAGAGTCAGCACTGCCAGAGAAAGCTCAGAAGAATGGTATTGCAAAAGGTTGAGACTGAAGGATGGAGGAAACAAAATGATGAAGATTAGAGATTCAGGAATAGAGCTAAGAGATCAGAGATGCAATATATAGTAGAGAAATGCTGTGAAGGTGTGTGTGTGTGTGTGTGTGTGTGTGTGTGTGTGTGTACATGCTCATGGGCATGAGTATGAACATTTTATGGTGAAAGGTAAAATATTGAAGCTTATAATATAGAATTATTGATATGATATTCATGCACAAACAGGATCGATAAATGGAGGAAATTCCTAAAAGTGAAAGTTCAACTAGAAGACTTGAAAGCACAATCAGGGTGTTAGGCATTACCCAGTCAGGAAAGGGGATCAAAGCTAAAGTATACAGTATATTTTTCAGGGTTTACAATTAGATTTTCCAAAATTTTGCTTTATTAAAGGAAAGAAACACATTAAGTCAAGTCCTAAGTGAAATACTATTAAATAATTTGAAGTCCTTACAACATAATTATTAGAAATACTGAGAAACTTATGCTGTTGGAGACTGTGGTGGGATCACACACCAGATAGACTTTGCATGTTGAAGGAGCAAAGACCAGAAACTTTTCTTCTTGCTCTGTGTTATTGGATATTTTTAGTTATGAGTTATTAAATATTCCAAAAGTAGAATGAAGTTTGGAAAGTACACTATAAGGTACCAAATAATCTTTGAGCTACACGTATCTGAATCAGGTAGGGCATGGATACTGTTGAGTATTGTGTGGTCATAAATTTGGGACCATTTGTCAGCTAAGGTACTTATCATGAAGAAAATTATCAAAGGGTACAAAAATAGCACAATAGTTTCTAATGTTGAAATTTGAAATTCAGTATGATTACTACTAAAATGTCATCAAGTCAAAGAAGAAGGAAACCCACTAGAAGAAATAAGCTGGAGACCGACCTGCAGGAGGAGTGTTTGCATAAGAATGGGTTTTAAGACTAGTGTCTACTGTTTTACTCAATTATTCTTCCTAATTCTGTGATACTGTTAGGGTGACATTTGAGGTGGTATATCATTCTTCTATTTTATTAGGCAGTCTTTCAAAACCATTAACAAGAAAGAGAGAAATCCAAAAACAAAAATTACAAGTCAAGAGTCTTCCTCCTTGAAGCAAATTGCATAAAATGGTCATGAGAAGATGGGAAAGAAAGGTATTTATCATGAAAATCACCAGAAGCTAGCTTATTCTGAAGCTGATGCACAGAACCAACTTAGTTTACAAGTGACCTTCATCTCACTAAAGCAGGTTATAAATCAATGGCTATGTATATAAACAGATTACTGATGAGTCTGTAATCTGCTTTGATTTTCTGTGCCAATAGGGTATTCCATGAAAACAAAAGCATCCATTTTACATCAAAATAGATCCAGGGAGCCTGCATGGGATTGACCTAGGCACTTTGCATCTAGGTTACAGTTGTGTAGCTTGGTCCTCTTGTCAGACTAAAAACAGCGGGAGCAGGGACTGGCTCTTTAAATGGCTTTTAGGCCCCTGCTCCTCACACTTGGTCACCTTGCCCAGCTTTTTTTGTTTGTTTGATTTTGTTTTTGTTTTTTAATTTGCAAATAGGATTTATTATTCAAATTGTCCTGTTTGCTCTATCCTTAGTGAAAAATACAATTTGAAAAAAAGACAGCATTTTAGTGATGTAAAGTTTCAATCGATCTTATTTGAGCATCAGTGAGATGGCTCAGTAGGAAATGTCTGTAGTGTGAGGCTGGTAACATTATCTTGATCACTATATGAAGAAGAGAAAAAGTAGACCTTCCCACACAAAGTTGTCTTCCAGTCTCCACATATCTGTCATGGCCTAAAAAAGCAATCGTATTATGCACACATGCACACATACACCCCAGAGATATTTTCAAAAATAAATCTCATTACATTATTTAGCATCTCTGGTTAATTCCCTTAATACATGGGGAGGTGCTTAGTCATACTGCAACTTGACATGCCATATTTTGTTGATATCCATGGAATACCATCCTGCCCTTTCCTGGACAGAAAGGGGGGAGGGACAAATTGGAGGGAGGAACCAGGGTGGGGGTGGGGGAATGAGGAGGAGAAGAGGGAGGAGAAATGCAGCCAGGTTGTGAAATTAAAACAAAAAAGAGTTTTATCTTTTTGTAAAGTTTCTAAAAATAAAATTGCAATTGTGAAAGAAATTCAATTCCCTTGTCAAGCATGTGTATGTCTCAAAGTTGTTGTTCAATAAATACCTTTAGAATAAATTGGTGTCCTGGTGTGTGGAATTTTATTGCCATCTTTGTCAGAATCGAACAGCCACAGTTTACTTAATGTGGAACTCTAGAAGAAATGTATAATTTCTGAAGCAATAAAGGTCACTTTCAAGAATAAAATAATGACAAAAAATTAGAACCAAGCTATCAAAGACGAAAGTGAGGACACTTCCTTAGAAAGCTGCAGGAAACAATGATAAATGTGTGAGATTTGAAATGTTCGGTGTAAGGTCCTCTGGCAGGTGGAGAGAAGCAATCTCCTCCAGGATGAAAAATGGACTTGGGCCAAGACTGAACCCTTGGGGTCTTGCTTCCAGGGAACATGGAGATGACACCTACATGGAGTCATTATGCCCTTACTTTATGGATCTTGGACTAGCTTTCTGCATCTAAGGAACAAGAGACACATGCATAAGAAATGAGAGTGATGCATTTGTAGGCAGTAGGACCTCCATATGCCAATCTTTCTTCCCTAGGAAAGACAAGAAGGCACAATTCTTTATGACCATCAGCTGATATTAAGATATGACAGAACTAGAGTTAACTGATTTCAGAAAGGAAAGTACTATAAATGATATTTGAGGTATTATCTTAGCTCCTTAACCTACTCCACAGAAAAGAAAATGGCATTTATGATACAATTGCATTGTGAAGAAGGGGATTTCTTCCTGTAAGTTTAGACTACTGAGTCTCGAGTCTCCATAACTTTCCAAACCAGCAACATCTAGCCTGAGACTATGGTGCAGAAGCATGAACCCACTGAACCGGCACTCAGCAGCTATGCAAGCTGTTGGATACTGCCCTTCTCTGTGATGCTCCATCTGTCAGGTTGTCAGTGTGGACTGTCATATCCACCAGTCCTTCTCCAAGCTGTATCCAAGCATAGCTGAAGGCCAAAAAGAAAGTTGACCTAATAACACTAGGCTTCTCTTATTTCTCTAAATGCACTGTCAGTCTGTTCTCTAGAACGTTAGTATTAAATCTTTATCGTGATGGAATATTTTTTGAGTTTTAACAAATAAGTTTCCACAAAGTATGTACTAGTATAGAAAACTATATTAGCATGTTCCTGGTCAGTTGAATACAGCTCTTTCTAACAGCATTCTTTACAAGGAAAAATTCTGAATATTTGCTGAAATTAAAATAAAGTTCTGTCATACCAGATGGACATTTTTTTTACTAGCTTTTTTATAGTGCATAAACAATTACACAAAAACAATATAAGATGTGGAGTGCTGGTAATGAAATTACACAAAATAATCAGAGGTTGGTTGGAAATAATTTTACTGTCTTTATTAATTGCTACTTAGAAAACTCCTTGGATTAATTCAGCAAAATCAATCTTTGTAAACACACATGAATGCTCCAACACTGCTGAGCATTTCCTGTTTTTTTGGATGAACAAGTTTTTCTGACAAGCTAACAAAACCTTCTGTCTGCGCCCCAAATATATAAGCCAACACACTTCTGGAAAGTTATTTCATTATATCATGATGATTTATGATGGACATAATGACCATTTGACTTGTCATTTTCTGTCACCCTTATCTTCCTGATGTTATTGAAACCATTTAGGGATAAAGTAATGATAAGTAGAGCATAAAATATCCCAGTGAGCCCATGGGTAGGTTTTAATGTATGATTCTCTAATCATGCATTCAAAGCAGCCAACACTCATGATGTTAACTCAATTCCTTTTTTTCTTTTTTTCCATATTCTTTTATTTTTCGTTCAAAAATTTACACTTCCTCCCCTTCTCCCAGTCCCCTCCCATTCCCCCACTACCCCTCCTCCCTCTCCCTGCTTCCTTAAGAGGGGGCCGGGTACCCTGCCCTGTGGGAAGTCCAAGGCCCTCCCCCCTCCATTCCAGCCTAGGAAGGTGTGCATCCATATAGACTAGGTTCCCAAAAAGCCAATACATGCAGAAGAGATAGGTCCCAGTGCCATTATCGATGGCTTTTCAGTCAGCCCCCATTGGCAGCCACATTCACAGAGTCCGGTTTGATCATATGCTCGTTCAGTCCTGGTCCAGCTGGATTTGGTGAGCTCCCATTAGATCAGACACACTGTCTCAGTGGGTGGACCAGCCCCTTGTGGGCCTATTTTTCTATAATGTAAATTTAGCTGCAGCTTCACCAAAGCCCGTGTTATCCTGTAAGAGCAATACAGCAATACTTTTTCATGTTTAGTTTTATATTCAGGGAAGAAACAGGATGACTAGAAATTGGAACGAAATGTTAAATCCTTCATGCTAGTGTTAGACTAGATAGGGCATTCGGTTTAGATGTTGGGGAGGGCACTAGGAGAGAGAGCATGAGTGGGAATGGCTACCCAGATGGCTTTGGTGAATCCATCAGTTCTGTTAGAGGTTTTGTTGTAACCACAGATTATAATAGCTAGTCCTTATAGCTCTGCTGTGTGTGAACTGTGTGATTCTATTAAGTAGATCTCACTTTGCCAGAGAAGTCCATAGATTAGCTTTACTGCTTATGGAGGAAGAAACCAATAAATGACATTCAGTGGCTCATTATAAATGGAATAAAAGTCCATTTACAGCTTATTGCACATTTCTGTATTTTCATAGCAAGCACTAAATTTTCCTTAAATATCACTCCATTTTATGTATCTTAGATGAATAAGATGTAGCTTAATATTTAGATTTATTGACATGTGGTGTTATCAGTCCCCCAACTTTTAAATTAAAAAGAAAACAATTTCATATTAACCCATACATTAGTTCAAAACAACTTGATTGGTTTTCTTTGTGACAATAAATATCTTAATTAGACAATTATCTCATTAAGTTATTATAAACCAGCAATTCCTCTGAATACTGAGGCAGTGTTGGTCCAAGCTTCTGGATGTCTGTATATCTCTACCAGCCGCCCTGTCTCATTTTCAAGTTTTCTTGACACTGCTTCAGGTATTTGTGCTCCTCAAAAACAGATCAGTGGCCAGCAGTAATGTCTAGTGTGGCCACCAGGTCACTGCATTAGGAAATGCATGCTGTTCACTAAACTGAACAAACAAGACTGACTCATTCCTCCAAGTCACTGGAAGAATTCTGATTTGTATTCTAACTCTGTGTTCTGTTCCTCTAAGGAAAGTTAAAAATGATTATTAAACAATTCAGTCAAAACAACGTAGGGTTTAACATCTCAGAGGAATATGTAGCTAGGTAGAGATATAAATACACAGATATAAGTAAGCATACCCACCAATATATAGCTGTAGACATAATCATAGAATGCATGGACAATTTCTCTGGACCTTCATGAACATTTATATATTTAATCTTTGTCACAATTTCAACCAAGGAATTACAGTGATGTTTTTCATTTTTATCTTAATGGTGTGAAAATTGAGATTCAGAGTAGTTTCCTGACCTGTGCGGTTCCCACTTGTGTGAAGCCGGGCTTTAAGCGGAGCAGTTCAGCTCCAGAGTTCAATTTTCTAACAGTTTACACGATGGCTTGTTTCCCATGCTGTTTCTAATGAGTGACTGATGAAGACGAAATGCAAAACCTGTAATGTGCTTGCACAAATTCATTTTTTTTCAACCCAAGAAACACATGTATTTATAACAGTGAGTTTAAACCATAAAACCATGACATTTTACTAACATGATGAAAAAACTTCTTGTATGAGCAGTTATTACCTTCCACAGAAATTCATGTGGTGTAAAGAACCATATATATATTTAAAGTGGTACTGAACAGCCTCTAGGCAGTGTTCTAGTGAATCAATATAAAAATCAATACAAAAGAGCATATCCTAGCTAATAACTAGATGGTTGCTATGCATTTATTTATTTATTTATTCAGTAAAACAAAGGGGAACTCTGCTATTGCACCTGACATTTTAATTCTGACTCTTTTGGTAACAGCATTTGAAAGTGAGCAGAACTTTTTCATTAGCTTCATTTTATTCCAGTTTTGGTATCATGCTTTTTAACCATTTCTCTGACTACTTCTGCAAGCGCAAGTGATTTTAGCTCTTCTGTCACTGCTAGTAGGGATCTCACACTGAAAGGTCGATACAGGAGGATTTCATCACATCCTGTAATGCGCTGGGCTATGAGCATTACTGACAGCCAAGATTTATTACTTGGTGAGTGTAATTCTTTTGCCAATGAGCAAGTACAATGGACATGTTTTCTGAAAAAAAAGAAGAGGATGCGACCTCCAGCACATGTTCTGACAATAAGATGGAATGTAAAAAATATCAGCCCTGTCAATGAAATTTATGGTACATTGTCAGCCTCTGTGTGAGTACGATGTGGACAGTTAGAAAATAGAAAATACAAATTTCAAATTTCTTTGTTATTCTCAGTGATGAGGAAGGAGAACAGTAGGAAAGCAAACCCTTTTCTAAACACCTCATTGTATAGTGATTCTTTTGTCCCCTCACCCACCTTCCTCCATTCTCTTCATTCCCTAATGCCACTTAGCATGTTTCATAAGGCTTAAATTATCAAACACTGTGGGATATAGATGAATGTTATAAGAGAATATAATATTTGCCTAATAAGAGTTCAAAGTGTATTTGTTTAGTTAGAGAAGTGTGTCATTTAATGGTATACTCATGAGGACCTTAAGAAAGAGAATACAAAGTTTAGTGACATTTGAGAAACCAGTGCAAATTGATTTAGCTATTAATGGATGAACATAGATTTGCCTAAGTTTCAGGGTAAAATGAGAACACTCAGGCAAGGATGAACCCAAGAATCCTGAATGGCTATATCCAATCTTGACATCTTTTTCCATCTTGTAATTATGATTGTCTTATAATGCTTTTATTCTTAGACAGTCTTTCCATATGGAGAGACATCTTTAGTTACATACTTTACCAAATTAATAAATCTACATTTGTTTCATAATTCCAGAATAGTCACAGTCTATATATTTATTTCCCAAGTCAACTTTCTCTCTGTCCCCTCCGTGTGTGTGTGTGTGTGTGTGTGTGTGTGTGTGTGTGAAGTTTTGACTAGACAGACTTGAATCTGGTGGCAGTGTTGGAATTTTAAGGAAGGATCTTCCTCAGGAGAAACACATATAATAGGTGTGCAATAATGTTCCCCAAGGAAAACTGGGTGCTAGTGCTAGTCAAAGGTGGAATGAATTTCCATGAGAAAAAAGTAACATTTTCATATCTTAAGTCTGTGCAGAAAAGGGTGTTTTAGACTGAAGACATTTTTCTAAAATATAGTGGAGAAGGACAGAAACACAACACACACACACACACACACACACACACACACACACACACACACAGGAAGAAGCACTGAGAAGTTCTTCCATAAAAGGGTGTTAAGGAACATGTGGAACAAAGTCTCCTCTAAGGCCACCCAGATTCTGAACTCAGAGGTGACACAAATGATTCATTATGTGTGAGGGTCAGAATGTCCCTTATGAACAGTGAGAGAGCAGCAGCTTTGCTACACTGACAATGACAGATTCATGTAGATTCATCTCTTCACAAGCAAGTGCAGCTACCTGCAAAAAAGACACAAAAAGGAATAGATGGTACTGCCATACTGCCGTGGTGCAGCGTGGCATTTACAGGCTCTGGGAATTATTTCAGAGCCTTACCCGTTCTGTCTACAAAGCAAGGAAAGCAAGAAAGCAGTCTATTGGAAAGAGCCAAGGAACTGAACCTGGAAACCACAACTGGAATATTACCTAGTTACAAATTAGTGGGTAGGTGATGTTGGGGGACTCATTTAATATCTTTTGGAGTCAATGTTTAAATTTTAAATATGGAAATTTATATAAAATATATACTTATATGTTTATAATTATTGGAGGATTAAATAAAATACACATTTAAAGCTCTCTACAAACCCAGAGGGGGTATTATTACCATGACTTTGAAGGTTGTATTTAATTATTTAATTCCATCTATTAGCAGCAAATAAAATAAATATTTTTGTCTGTGTGTGACTTCTTATAAAGTTTTAGTTGAAGATAATGGCATATATCATATAAAATATTATGAAATAAATTCTCTGTCTAGGTATGTTGAATTCAGTAATTCAGTACTGTACCCCCAATTGTATACACAATGTAAGTATTCAATTTAAGAGTATAATGCTGCACATTGTTCACTCTGGCATAAATTTAATACATAAAACAGATAATAGTAAAGAACCCTAAGAGATACAACAAATTAAATAATTTAATGTAGAGTTGTTAAATTGCACAGATTAGTATAAATATAGGATTAGTCATAAGACTAAGAATTTTTACACAGACTTTGATTCTAAAAAATGTATAAAAGAAATAAATGGAAATTGCAGGAACTTCAGCCAGGGAGGCAGGTAGGTAGGCTAACTGCAGATCTTTATATCTATTTCTCCACTCCAAATCTAATCCCCCGGTATTATCCCCAGCTATATAACAGAACAGCTGCTGTAGCTTCTTTTCCTGCCTCTTCCCTCCCCATTGAGTGGATTATGCAGATCTTTTCCTCCATACTACCTTCCACCCACCCATTGCTTTAGCCCACTCTCCATCTTCAGCAGGCACTGCTGAGGAACCCACAGCACTCTAACAAGGGAAACAGGTAGGCTAACTACAGATCTTCATCTCTGCTTCCACTCTTCCAAGACCAGTTTCCCACCTTATCCTCAGCTCCATAGCAAATTATCTGTTGTGGCCTCTCCACCCTCTCCCACTTCCAAATCACAGGGATCTTCTCCAACCTTCTCTACTCACTGTGTTATTCCAGCCCCCAACTCCCATAGGCATTCTCTGACAGAGGATCAAGCAGGCCAGCCAAGCAGGTAGGCCAGCTTCAGATCATCACTTGCCCTCCCTTTCTCCATATCCAATCTCTCAGCAGATCACCTGCAGTGGCCTCTCTTCATTCTCTGCCTCCATTCTCAGGTGACTAAGCAGATGATGGCAGAAGAGACTGCTTGCTTTCTTCTTGTGAACTCCCTTAGACTCACTATCTTCTAGCCCAACCCCACTCCTAAGTGTCTGCCCTAATACCTAACATCATATATTACCCAGAATTCCCAGTGGCCATGCCTATCAGGATCCCAAAAGATTTTCCTATCAGTCAACACACAGCAATCCTCTTAAGTATCAGAAGGCACAACAGAAACCAAGGAACAAAATGTACACCTAACAAAGACAGGACCAGATATCAACATCTAGAATTGTAATCTTTTCAAAATCAAACGCCTAAAAACCAGCATAGAAACATTAAGAAAATATAACAGGAAAATATAACTCAACTAGAGCCTAGAACTTTATCACAGAAGGCCCTGGGTATTATAACATAGCTGAAATACAAGTCAAAAACCTTAAAATAACCTTTTTGAATACAATAGAGATCCTTAAAGAAAAAATAAATAAATTCTGATGTGGGAGTCCCCTCTGTGCACTGTAATTATCATTAATGAATAAAGAAACTGCTTTGGACCTATAGCAAGAACTTAGGTAGGCAGAGAAAGCTTGACTGAATGCTGGGAGAAGGAAGGGTAGAATCAAGAGAAGCCATGGATCCACTGCCAGGGATACACGTGTTGAAACTTTGCTGGTAGGCCATGACCTCATGGAGATATACAGATTAATAGAGATGGATTAAATTAAGATGTAAGAGTTAGCCATTAAGAAGCTATAGCTAATGGGCCAAGCAGTGATTTAATTAATACAGTTTCTGTGTAGTTATTTTGGGGCTAAGTGGCTGGGACCCAGCAAGCCCCTCTTCCAACAAAATTCACTGAAGAAATTTATGGAAATACAAACAGAGGAGGGAAATGGAAAAAAAAAACTGTTTGAGATGTGAAAGTGGAAATAGAATCAATAAAGAAATCATAAACTGGGGAAGCCAAAACAGGAAAAATTTAGGAACTTGAATAGGAACCTCAAAGGTTAGCAAGCCTTACCAACAGAATACAAGAGATGGAAGATAATCTCAGGCACTAAAGACATGATAGAAGAAAGGGATACCCTGGTCAAAGAAAATGTCAAATCTAAAAATCACCTGACACAAAACATCTAGGAACCCTGGGACACTTTAGAGAAAAACAAAGCTAAAAATAATAGGAGTAGAGAAGGAGAAACACAGGTCAAAGAAACAGAATTTTTTTTCAACATAGTCATGGAGCGTTCCCCTTAGCTAAAGGAGAGACCTACCAAGGTATAAGAAACACATAGAACACCAAACCGACTGGACCAAAAGGAGCTCACCATCCAGCACATAATAATGAATACATTAAAAGTGCAAAACAAAGAAAAAATATAAGAAGCTGTAAGGAAAAAAAAGATAAGTAACATATAAAGGCAGCTCTATTAGGATTGCACCTGATTTTTCAATGGATACCATAAAAGCCAGAAGAGCCTGGACAGATGTTCTCCAGTCTCTAAGAGATTACAGATGTCAACACAAACTACTATACCCAGCAAAAGTTTCAGTCACAATTAAATGGATAAAATAAGAAATTCCATGAGAGTTTAAGCAGTATCTGTCTACAAATCCAGTTTTACAGAAGGTACTAGAAGGAAAATTCCAACTAAAGAGGTTAACCACACACACAACTACCATCACTACCACCATCATCACCATCATCACTACCACCATCATCACCATCATCACCACCAACAACAACCACCCTACCACCACCTACAGCAACAACATCATCATCAATAGTAACAATTCCTAATAAAAAGACTAGAACCATAAGAATGGATGTAAAAATGTGACCCATCTTTCTGCTCCGTCCAAGAAACACACTGTAACATCAAGGACAGATATCACCTCTCAGTAAAACAATGGAAAAGTATATTCCAAGCAAATGGACCTAAGAAGAAAGATGGTGTAACCATTTAATATCTGACAAAATATACTTCAAACCAAGACTAATCAGAAGAAATAGGGAAGAACATGATATATGCATCAAAGGAAAATCCACTGAAAGGACATTGCAAGTCTTAACATCTCTGATCCCTGAATAAGGGTGCTCTAGTCCATAAAATAGCCACCATTACAGCCAAAATCACATATTGATCCTCACACACAGATTGTGGGAGTCACTTAACTATTAAAACTTCAATATATAGATTATCCAGACAGGAAATACTAGAGATAACTGTCCTTATAAGGCAATAAATATTTACAGAAAATTTCACCCAAACACAAAAGAATATACTTTCTTCTCAGCACATCATCGAAACTTCTCCAAAATTGACCACATCCTTGGACACAAAAATGTCTCAACATATATAAGAAAATTGAAATAGCACCTTGTATTCTGCCATAGATTAAAGCTGGATATCAACAACAACAGAACAATAGAAAACTTTTAAACTCATGGAATCTGAACAACTCACTACTAATTGAAAAATGGGTCAAGACAGAAATTCACAAAGAAATTAAAGACTATATAACTGAAAGAAAATGAATATATAGCACACTCAAACAATAAAAGTGGCACTAAGAGGCACATTCATAAAAATAAATGCATAAGTAAAAAAATATTGGAGAGACCTCATACTAGCAACCTAATAGCATACCTGAAAGCTCTAGCACAAAAAGAAAAAAAAATTACACCCAAAAAAGTTAAGGGCAAAATATAATTAAACACAGGGCTGAAATCAATAAAATAGAAACAAAGTAAACAAAAAATCAAGGGAACAAAGCGTTGGTTTTTTGAGAAAATCAATTAGGTAGGCAAACTCTTATCTAAAGTAACTAAAATGGGGAAAGAGAATATCCAAATTAACAAAATTAGAAATGACTAAGTGGGAGATAACGACAGAGAAGAAATCCAGAGGATCATAAGGACTATTTTAGAACCTTGTAATCCATCAAATTGGAGAATCAAAAGAAATAAATAATTTTATTGATATTTACCAGTTACCAAAGTAAAATCAAGATGGGATAAACAATTTAAACAGTTCCATAGCATCTAGTGAAATAGAAACTCTCATCAAGAGTCTTCCAACCAGAAAAGCTCAGAGACAGTTGATTTTAGCATAGAATTCTACCAGACTTTCAGAGAGTTCATGTTAGCACTCTTCAAGTTATTCAACAGAATGGAAACTGAAGGAACATTGCCCAATTTGCTTTATGAGGCTACCATTACCATCATGCCCAAACAAGTTAAAGACTGAACAAAGACAGAGAATTACAGACAAATTTTCTGTATGAATGTAGATTTAAAAATTCTCAGTAAAATACTTGCAAACTGAATCCAAGACCATATTAGAAAGATCACCCAGCCTGATCAAGTAGCCTTTAGCCCAGAGATTCCAGGTATGGTTCAACACATGTAAATCCATAAGTGTAATTCACCATGTAAACAAACTGAAAGGCAAAATCACATGACCATCTCAGTAGATGCAGAAAAGGTCTTTGACAAAATCCAAAACCCCTTCAAGTTAAAAGTCCTCCAGAGTTAGGGGTACTAGGGACATACCTTAACACAATAAATGCAGTTTGCTGAAGGTTCATAGCTGACATCTACTGAAATGGAGCAAAACTCAAAGAAGTTTCACTAAAATCAGGACAAATAAAAGTTTGTCCACTCTCTCCATGTCTATTCAATATAGTACTTGAAATCTTAGCTAGGATAATAGGACAAATGAAGGATATCAAGTGGCTAAAAATTGGTAAAGACGTCAAAGGACCTTTATTGGCAGATGATATGATAGTTTATATAAGTGACTCTAAATATTCCACTGAGAAACTACTACAGCTAATAAAGACTTTTAATCAAAGTAGCTGAATACAAAATTAACTCACAAAAATCAGTAACCCTCCTATATAGAAATAACAAATGATTCAGAAAGAAATCAGGGAAACAACACCTTTCACCATAGCCTAATGTGGGGAATAGCCATGAACTCTTGGCATAGCAGAAGACTTAAAAAAACTAGATGTCCCTCGACAGAAGAGCGGATAAAGAAAATGTGGCACTATTCATCTGTTAAGAGAAAAGAAATTTGCAGGTAAATAGAGGAAACTAGAAAAAAAATCAACCCTAGTGAGGTAAACCAGAATCAGAAACACAAATATGGTATGTCTTCACTTATAAGTGAGTATTAGCTGTTAAGTAAATGATTACTAAGCTACAATCCATAGAAACACAGAGTTAGAAACAGGGTTAGGGAGGATGGGGGAGAGATGGATCTTCTTAGAAAAGGAAATAAAATAGTTATGAGCAAATGAGGGTGCAGAAAAGAAATGGGTGGGTCAAGGGGTAGGGGCAAGGAAGAAGTGAATGAAAAAGGAAGTACGGAGAAAAACAACTAAAATTGCATGCCATTTGAGGAGCAGTATGGAAGCAATACAGTAGGATCTTCCGAAGACATATACATATATGAAGACAATCAAACTGAATTTTCCAAATAAAGGGTGTTGACACAGCCCAACTGACCATAAAAGAAAAAAAGCTCAAACAATATAAAAAAATCTCAGGATAACTCTTATAAAGCAAATGAAAGACTTGTATGACAAAAACTTTAAGACACTGAAGAAAGAAATGGAAGAAGATATCAGACAACGGATTATCTCTGGGATCACCAATCAGTAGGATTTAACATAGTAAAAATGGCCATCCTACCAAACGCAATCTACAGATTCAATGCAATCCCCTTCAAAGTTTCAGCACAATTCTTTACAGATCTTCAAAGAGCAATTTTCATTTTCATATAGAAAAACAACACACACACAAACAAAAAATAGTTTAAAAACTCTCCTGAATAATAAAATACCTGTTGGAGGTACCACCATCACCAAGTTCAAGTTTTACTGCAGACCTATAGGAACAAACACAGGATGGTGTTGTCCCCACAACAGACCCATTCATCAGTGGAATTGAATTGAAAACCCAGACATAAATCCACACACCAACAAACATTACATTTTTGGTAAGGAGGCCGAAAGTAGGCATTGGAAAAAAGAACATCTTTAGCAAATGATGCTGGTCTAAGTGGATAATTTCATGTAGAGGAATCCAAATAGATCCATACTTATCACACTGCACAAAAATTAACTCTAAATGTATCAGACATCTCAACCTAAAACCAGGTGCACTGAAGCTGATAGAGGAAAAGGAGGGGAATAGCCTTGAACTCATTGACACAGGAAAAGACCTTCTGAATAGAACACACTAGCACAGAGGCAAGATCAACCATTAATAAGTGGGTCCTCGTGAAACTAAAAGCTGCACAGCAAAGAAAATGATTCTTCAGGCAAAGCAGCAACCTGCATAATGAGAAAAGATTTTCATCAATTACACATCCAATAGAGGTAAATATCCAAAATATATAAAGTACTCAAGAAACTATGCATCAAAAAACCCCACAAACAAAAATCTCAATTTAAAAATGGAGTATAGATATAAATTTTAATACTCAATAGAGTAAGTTCAAGTGGTTGAGAAACATTTAAAAGAAAGGTAAAATGTCATTAGCCACCAGGGAAATGCAAATCAAAACGACTTTGAGATTTCATCTCACACCTGTCAGACTGGCTAAGCTCAAAAAACACAAGCGACAACTCATGCTGCAAAGGATGTGGCACAAGGGGAACACTCCTCCACTCCTGGTGGGAGGGAAAACTATAGCCACTATGAAAGTAAATCCTCGGAAAATAGAGAATCAATTTACCTCAAGACCCAGGTATTCTACTCTTGTTCATGCACCCAAAGGACACTCCATCCTTCCTCCCACAAGGACACTTACCCAACTATGTTCATTGAGACTTTATAATAACCAGAAATTGGAAACAACCTCGATGTCCTTCTACTGAAGAATGGATATAGAAAATGTGTTCTAATGGATATAGATATTTGTGCAATGGGATATTACTTAGAGCCACTTAGTGGTTTTTAAAACATTATGTTATAAAATTTTCAGGCAAATGAATGTAACCAGAAAAAATATCATGAGTGAGATAAGTCAGACAGAAAGATAAATATGCTATGTATTCACTTCTAATTGGACATTACCTGTTAATTAAATGATAATCAAGCTTCAATCTACAGACCCATACAGGTTAGCTAGAGAGGAGGGCTCTGGGTGGGTGGACAAATGGATCATTTTAGGGATGAGGAAATAGAATGGATTTTACAGGTGGACCTGGGACATGTGGGGATGGAAGCAGGAGGGATCAGATTTGGGGGTGAAGGAAGCAGAGTAAATTTTAGGGAGAGACAACTAGAGTGGACTGAGGTTGGTAAATTTTGATTGTCAACCCGATTGAATTATGAGATTTATAGGGCATCTTTGATGAGTCTCTGAGGATGTGCCAGACCCACCTGAATATGCACAGTACCTTGCCATGTGTCAAGGTCCCAGAGAAAGTAATAAAAATGGAACATAAAGAGAGTGTCAGCATCACTTTTTTTTCTGCCTTTTGATCTGCCCAGATAAGCAAACAGACTTCTGCCACCAAGGACGAGCCTGGCACTGCCACCGTGCGTCCACTAACATCATGGACTGAATGCACTGAACTGTGAGGCAAAATCAACCTTTCATCTCTTAAATTGTTTCTTTTCAGATATCTGGTCACAACAATGTGAAAAGTCACTAAAATGTCCTCAGTGGGATCAAATAGATTGTAGAAAGGAGGTCTTAAAAAAATGAACAGAAAGCTAAGTGTGTGTCATATAGCAATTGATTTGCAGTGACAGAATTGAGAGCCTTTTTTTCCTGTATAATCTTTTTAAGTAAGTCAGACTGATCTCAAATTCATGACACAGCTAAGGACCAAGTGGTAGTACCATACGTATGTCACCGAGCCTGGGAAGGGCTCAGTGTTTTGGGAAGTTCTGGTGATCTGGGTGATCAACATAGACTTGGCGAGAAGTGGTGATGACTGTGTGTGCATGTGGCAGGCAGGATGACTGAGCAAACCGAGTGTGGCAGCAGCAATGCCAGGCACTTATTTTCACAATTCCATGGTATCTCTGAAAATACAGAATGAGATAGGAGTGTTAATATTGAAATAATATATAGCTGAAGAGCAGTGGTTGTGTTAGTGGACCTTTATGAAAACTTCTATTCAAATTAGTAGTTCAAAAATGTAAATACTCCAAATAATTTCCAAGGAATTGTGAACTTTATCATATGGCAATGATTATCATATTAGCAACTGATTAAAATATTTTTCTGAAAATATATAATTTATAATTTTTAGACATTGAAGTAAGATTTAGACTTTATTTTTGCAGTCAGAAAATAAATAAGATTTAAAGATAAAGTAAAATGGATTCTACTAAAGTTTTAAACCTAGAAAAATAATTCTCAGAGGAGGAAAAATTTCTGTTAAGGAAATTCAGAGTTTAAGTCGCAAATAGTGAAAAAGCATGTCTTTGGGGTTAGATCACCAATTGAGTGTGCATCTGTGTGGGGACAGGTGTGCCAGAAAAGCAGCAGGACCCACAGAATGAAACCATTGCCTCACTCCCTCTAGAGGCAAGCGTGCTCCACCGCTACGCCCATTTTTCTCTTGTTTGGCTTCGGTGTTTTGCTGTCAGTTTGTGACTCTTTTTATTCTTAACCCCAATGTTCTATTTATTTTTTAAATAATTCCTACTGAAAACTCTGCTTATTTGGACACATATTTCAGGTTCTACATCTCTACTGCCATGTGCTTTGGACCTGAGCTCCTGGAAGCTTCACAAAGCATTCCTCCCCTTGGCTACAGATGATGTGGTATGCAGCAATCTATGTCAAAAGCAGGCACCAAAAGCTATGTTTGGCAGGTGAAGAATCACATCTTTTAAAAAGATGACCTTGCCAAAGATACTCATCAAGTAAGTATATTAAAAGGTGCTGCATATAAAGCCAACTAATACGAATGTCGACAACAGGTAGCTGCCACTACCTGTCTCTTAGAATGCCAGAGTCCCAAAAGGTGAAAATACTGAAGGCTAAGATCTGAAGCAACAAGTTTCATTTCTTCCTTCAGAACTTGTGAAGCAATGTAGGCAGGAGGCTCAGAGTTTTTATAGTAAACTAAACTTACTCTTACAGAATGATCCAACAATCATATCCTCTGGCATTTTCCCCAAGGACTTGGAAGCTTATATCTGCACACAGATGCTTACAGAGTCTTCTTCATTCATAGTAGCCAGAACTTGCAAGCAATGATATCCTTCAGGAGGTGAATTGCTAAGAAAACTATGGTACATATAGACAGTGCTACAGAACTGAGGTTCAAGACATAAAAGGAACTTAGGAAAATAAATGTACATGGTAAAAGGAAAGAAGCTAAATGCTATAATATAACAAATTCATATACTAGAAAAGCTACAAGGTAATAAAACTATCAATAGTTTCAAGAAGTTGAGAGGGAGTGATGAAAGGGCACTGGAACAATTCTGAATGTTCCTAATGGTGAGCACATGTCACTATGCATTCACCTAAGAATGTGCATATGGAATGCTGAGTGTGCCTAATGGACACTGTGAACTTGGAGTCATCATGGATGACATTGTATGTTCTTTATTTGAAACAGATGTCCTGTTGGTTCAATTGTGGATGAGTGGAGGCTACCCATGAGTGGCGCCAGGAGCATTATGAAAAATTGAAACTTCTTCCCAGTTCTGTATGAACCTAAGACTGAAAATGTAGACAGAATGACTAAGAAATATTTGTAAAATGAAAACAAAAACAAAACAACAGGACTAGCAAGGTGCCTCAGTGTGCAAAGGTACTTGCCTGACAATCTGATTACAATCCCTGTGACTTAATGGTAGAATCAGTGAATCTGCTACACACACACACACACACACACACACACACACACACACACACATCTTCATAGCATCCTGACTTGATTCTTTTGGATAAATAACCCAAAACTGGTATTTTTGGGTCATATGCAAATTCCATTTTGAATTTTTGAGGAAGTTCCATACTGGATTCCACAGAGGCTAGACTAATTTATATTCCTACCATCAGCTTATATAATTTATATTCTCCTGTACCATTACAATGTTTATTGTTTATTATTTTCTTTTCCAGTAGCCTATCTGACTTGAGTGAGGTGGAGTCTCAATGTCATCTTTATTTATATCAACCTGGTGGTTAACACTGCTAATTTTTTTATCAACACTATTTTTTTTAATTTTTCCATGATATTTATTGAGCTCTACATTTTTTTTATTACCAGTCTTCCTTTATTCCATAAAATGATTGGTGCTAAAGGCTGACTGATTTCTTTTTTTTTCATGATATTTATTGAGCTCTACATTTTTCTCTGCTCCCCTCCTTGTCCCTCTTCTCCCTCCTTCAACTCTCCCCCAAGGTCCTCATGCTCCCAATTTACTTAGGAGATCCTGTCTTTTTATACTTTCTACTTCCCATGTAGATTAGATTTACGTAAGTCTCTCTTAGTGTCCTAATTGTTGTCTAGTTTCTCTGGGATTGTGGTTTGTAGGCTGGTTTTCTTTGCTTTATGTTTAAAAACCACCTATGAGTGAGTACATGTGATAATTGTCTTCCTGTGTCTGGGTTAAAATAATGCTTTCTAATTCAATCCATTTTCCTGCAAAATTCAAGATGTCGTTATTTTTTTCTGCTGTGTAGTACTCCATTGTTTAAATGTACCACATGTTTTTTATCCATTCTTCGATCGAGGGGCATTTAGGTTGTTTCCAGTTTCTGGCTATGACAAACAAAGCTGCTATGAACATAATTGAGCACATGTCCTTTTGGCACAATTGAGCATCCTTTGGATATATACCCAAAAGTGGTATTATTGGGTCTTGAGGAAGGTTGTTTCCTAATTTTCTGAGAAATCACCACACTGACATCCATAGGGGTTGTACCAGCTTGCATTCCCACCAGCAATGCAGAAATGTTCCCTTTTCCCCACAACCTCTCCAGCATAAGTTGTCATCAGTGTTTTTGATCTGATAGAGGAAAAGGAGGGAATAGCCTTGAACTCATTGTCACAGGAAAAGACCTTCTGAACAGAACATATATAGATCTAATCTACATGGGAAGTAGAAAAGACAAGATCTGTATATATGTCTCTCTTAGTGTTCTCAATGTTGCCTAGGTTCTCTGAGATTGTGAACTGTAGCTGTTTTTTTTTTTTTTTTTTTTTTTTGCCTTGTGTCTAAAAGCCACTTATGAGTGAGTACATATGATATTTGTCTTTCTGGGTCTGGGTTTACTCACTCAATATGATGTTGAAAACTCACATCTTAAACCACAAGCAGAAAGTGGAGCGAGCAAACAGGGAATGTTTGAAGTATTAAAAACACCATCCACCCCCAGCAATATATCTCCTTCAGCAGGCTATACCTCATAAACTTATCCAAACACTACCACCAACTGGGGGCTAAGAATTCAAACATCTGTGCCTAGGGAGGACATTAAAATTCTAACCACCACATGACCAAGTTTCTGACAGTTGTCATTTTGCATCCACACTTAGCAAAAAGAGCTTCTGGGATAAAGCTGGGGTCTTTTGATGATTATGAACACATTGACTGTTCCACTGATTATGTTCTATAATATAATCAACAACAAAGACAAATATCAGCATTTTGGGAAAACAAAGAACACAATCTCGATATTTTGTTTTTTCTATAGTGCTTCTTCAACTTCTTTCACAATGATCTTTTCCATGTTTAGAACAATTTGACATGATATATAATGATATTTCAGTTATGCAGCCTTTTGGGAGAAATAATAAAACTAGGGTTACAGCATGATATGAAAATAGTTAATATTTACATGAATATCTTTGCTGTAACATTTAAGTTCCTTCAGTGATTGATAATAAAAATAAAATAAATTATGCTTCATTTCTTTTTTATTATTTTATTTTATTTTTAAAATAATAATCTTATTTTATATACCAATTATATACCAATCCCAGTTTCCTCTCCCTCTGGTTTTCCCGCTCCACCTGCCTCCTCCCTTCCCTTCCCCCATCCACTCTTCAAATGGGGAATCAACAAAGTCTGTTATATCACTTGAGACAGGACCAAGGCCCGCCCCCCTGTATTTAGACTGAGCAATGTATCCCTTCATTGATGAATGGGCTCCAAAAAGTCAGTTCATGCACTTTGAATAAATACTGGATCCACTGCTAGTGGCCCCAGGAGCTGCCTAGCCACACAACTGTCACCAACATCCAGAGGGCCTAGTTTGGTTCTATGCAGGTTCCTCAGCTCTCAGTCAGCCACTTTAGAAATCAGTATGGTGGTTTCTTAGAAAATTGGGGATCAATCCACCTCAAGACCAGCAGTACCCAAAGGATGCAGATCTATACCAAAGGTCATTTGTTGAACTATGTTCATATCAATATTATTCATAATAGCCAGAACCTGGAAACAATCTAGTTGGCCCTCAACTGAAAAATGGATAAAGAAAATGTGGCACATTTACACAATGGAGTACTACTCAGCACTAAAAAACAATGATGTCTTGAAATTTTCAGGCAAATGGATAGAACTAAAAAAAAAATAAAAACATAAACAAAAACATAAAAACAAAACAAGAAACATCCTGAGTGAGGTGACCCAGACACAGAAAGACAAACAGAGTATGTGTAATTATTCAACCACCCATAAGGCTGCACTTCCCGGTCGCAGGTCATCAGCGTGTGACATAGCCACACAAAGCCCTTGTGCGCATGTGCAAGGCGTGGGTAGCCACGTCTTCTCCCTGTGCACATGTGCTAGGCAGCCTTTAAAAGCTGGACACGCCAGCCATCTTTGCTCTCTCTCTGTCCCCCGCTTAGAGAGGCAGCCTCTCTCCATCTCTTGCCTTCTTTGCTCTCTCTGTGTCCCCTGCTCAGACAGACATCCTCTCTCCCTCTCTCCCTCTCACTCTATGTACACCCAGGACTATGTGCACTTTCCCTTCTAATAAACTCCTAAGTGGGTTTGTTCACCTCTCCTGGTCTCTTCTCGCTCTCACCAGATCATTTCTTTCCCTTTTTCCTCTCTTTAAAAGGCTGCTTGGAGTGGCCTCTGGCCTCTCTGGCTTCTGAGTCACCCCAACCAGATCTAGCCAGGCCATAGCACCCCACCCGGGGTGATTCACACCCCGCCCACAGTCAAGAGACGTCTTACTGTGTGAGCCTTGCCGTGGTGTCGCTGTTTTGCAGGTTTACATGGCTTTGACCATGGGAACCAAACCTTCCAAACCTATCAATCCAGCCTCCCGCCTGGGGTGCCTTTTAGAGGCCCTAAAACCTCAGGCCTTAATGCCCTACCTGCAGATCCCACACTTGTCCACCTTTGTTAAAAAAAAATGGCCTTGTTACAATTTAGATGGTAATCTAAAGTGGTCACCTAACAGCACCTTTAATCCTGATATTTTACGGGAACTTTCTAACTACTGTCAGCACACAGGCAAATGGGAGGAGTTTCCCTACATCCAAACCTTTTACTATTTAAGTTCTAATTCTAAGCCCTCTGTCCTTGCAAACTGATCACCTGCTCACATGTTTCTTGCTATGCCATCTGTACCTGAAGAACCCCCCAACTTCTGCTTTGGACCCAGCTAACTAACCTCTGCCTTTTCGACCTCAGTGGGAAGCTACCTCTGTTCCCTCAGCTTCTACCCCTGTCTCTTTAGTCCCTTCAGCCCCAGCTTCTATGCCGGTTCCTTCACCTCCTGCTGCTTGCTCTTCAGCTCCCCCCCTCAAACTGCTCCAACAGCCCCACTGAATTATTCTTCCTCTCCGGTGCCCAGCTACAGCGGCCGCCCTGCTCTGGCACCCACCTTTACCCCCTCCTCACACGTTCACGTGCTGCTATGGAAACTAACCCTAAACAAGCCAAGCCCGCTGTAGTTCTCCCGTTGTGAGAGGTTGCTGGTGTAGATGGATTGATTAGGATACATGTTCCTTTTTCGCTCTCAGAACTTTCCCATATAGAAAAAATACTGGGCTCCTATATGTCTAATTCTACTACTTCCATAAAACAATTATAATATCTTACCCAATCTTATAATCTCACCTTTCATGACATCATTATGATCCTATCTAATAACCTACTTCCTGAAGAGCACAGGCAAGTTTGGGAGCAGACCAGACTACATGCAGACGAGATTCACCAAACTCTTGCCTCCCACCCTTCCAGAGCAGAGGCAGTCCCAGAGCAAGAGCCGCACTGGGATTATAATACTCCGGGTGGGATTTTAGCTAGGGACCGGGTTTTGATTTGCCTCCTGACAGGTCTCTGTAAGGCTGCCCTCAAGCCGGTAAACTATACTAAGCTCTCAGAGATCATTCAGGATACGAAGGAAAATCCTTCCGCATTTTTGAAACGCCTCACAAAAGCTCTGTTGCAGTATACTAACTTAGGTCCAGAAACCACAGAAGGCAGACAGTTACTCATGGCCCATTTTTCTAATCAGAGCTACTCTGACATTAGGGCTAAGCTTAGACATTTGGAGAAAGGCCCCTTGACTGTGCAGGCAGAAGTCCTAGATTTGGCTTTTAAGGTGTACCATGTGAGAAATGACAAAGCCACAATCACTGTCACGTGTTAACCATGGCCTTCCTACTGGCTGAGGTGACAGACCACCTGATCTGTGCTGTCTGTGCTGCTCCCTTGACCCCCAGGGCTCGAGAACCGCCAGGTCCGTGTTTCAAATGTGGTAAAACTGGTCACTGGGCCTGAGCATGCCCTAATCCTTATCTTAGTCCCATGAGACCTTGTCCGAGGTGTCATAGGGAAGGCCATTGGGCAGTAGATTGTCCTCAGACACGTAGTGGCATGGAGACATCAGACCCAGAGAATTCCCAAGTTGACCTTCTAGGTCTGGCCATGGATGAGTGAGGCTGCCCAGATTCCTTCGACCCAACCACAGCCATCATCTGTAATGAGGAGCCACGGGTAGAGATCAGGGTATCAGAACGGCCCATCTCCTTTCTCTTGGACACCAGAGCCACATACTCGATACTGAGGGAATTATGGGGGCCTACTTCTCCTTCTAGTTTCCCTATTGTCAGGGTAGGGGGACAGCCTTATCTACTCAGCAGACCCCACCACTTAACTGTGTGTTTAGGGGTACTTATCTCACTCATTCATTTTTAGTCAAGCCAACCTGCCCAGTACCTCTCATGGGAAGGGATTTTTTTAGCAAAGGTAGGAGCTTCTATTTCCTTTGCTCCTCCCATTCACCTTACCTCAGACTCGCCAGCAGCTCCACTCCTTCTTCTCCTAGCCTCCCAACCTCCCAACACTAATGTGTCTTTTCCTCTACTAGCCTCCCAAGTAGACCCCCAAGTCTGGGACACCCCAAAACCCTCCGTTGCTAAACATCATTTCCCCATTGTTATCCAATTACAAGATCTCACTAAGTACATTACCCAAGCCCAGTACCCCCTTTCTCTCCAGAGCCTTAGGGGACTTAAGCCTATCATCTCTGACCTTTTAAGAAAAAAGCTACTTCGCCCCACCTCTTCTCCCTTTAACACCCCCTATCCTTGCTGTTAAAATACCTAATGAAACCTATCATCTGGTTCAAGACCTCGGGCTCATTAACTCCACAGTGGTCCCTCTTCATCCTGTAGTGCCTAATTCTCACACACGTCTATCCAATATTCTTCCAGGAACCTCCCACATCTCAGTTCTAGACCTCAAGGATGCTTTTTTCTCTATCCCTCTCAGCCCTCAATCTCAAAACATCTTTGCCTTCACCTGGACTGATCCTGACACTCACTTCTCCACACAGCTCACCTGGACTGTCCTTCCCCAGGGATTCTGGGACAGCCCACACCTCTTTGGCCGGGCTTTAGCTTCTGACCTGCTCTCACTGTCTCTCCCTAAGTCTGAGCTCATACAGTATGTGGATGACATTTTACTTTGCAGCATTTTGCGAGGTCCAAGCTGCCAGCCGACCAGTTCCTCAGAGACCAGACAATACAGCAGCAATAAGCCACTCCAGGGCGTGGTAAAATATCCCAACTCCTCGACGCCCACAAAGTCAGCATGAAGTGGTCATGAGAGACCTTATGACACTCCATTCCCACCCATTATGATCCTCAACAACCCCCCCAAATTTTTATAATAAACAAAAGGGTGGAATGTAATTATTCAGCCAGCCATAAGACTGCACTTCTGGGTCGCCCATCATCAGCATGTGACGTAACCACGTCTTCCCCGTGTGTGCATGTGCTAGGCAGCCTTTAAAAGCTGTATGTGCCATCTTTGCTCTCTCTGTCCCCCACTCAGAGAGGCAGCCTCTCTCCCCCCTCACCATCTTTGCTCTCTCTGTTCCCTGCTAGGAGAGGCAGCCTTTCTCCCTCTCTTGCCATCTTTGCTCTCTCTCTGTCCCCTGTTCAGAGAGGCAGCTTCTCTTCCTCTCTCCCTCTCTCCCTCTTGCTGTCTGTACACCATTTCCAGGCCTGTGTGCACTTTCCTTTCTAATAAACTCCTAAGTGGGTTTGTTCACCTCTTGTGTTCTCTTCTTGCTCATGCCAGATCGTTTCAGTATGTACTCAACTTTGTCCACCTTCATGACCACAGCTTCTAGCAGAGATAAAATTATAATAATCTCAAGAGATAAGCATCTATTTAGCCTTAATTTGAACATTCTCTAAAAAAGAGTGTGCATATTTATGCTGTAAAATAATTTCCTTGCGAATGTTCTCATTATCGCATCTTTTATTGCAAAACTACAGTAGTTTTTATGGATTTTATTTTAAGCAGAAATTTAAGTTTCATCATTTATATCAGATGGAGTATTGATTGATAGTGAAAAGCTCAACCCAATGTGCATTTGTGTGAAATAAAAATATTTGGCAGAGTTAATCCAAGATTGCATATGGAGTCATTGTGTTTGCATTTGTGTGTGTGAAATAATTATTAATTAAATTCTAGCCTTAAGTTGTAAAGTATGGTAGATAACATCATTTTTTAAAATCTATCCAGTATCTTTTATTTGGTTGGCATTTTTCTAATCATGGAGACAAAAATCATACTTAAATTCCAGTGTAGGTATGCATGTGGGCAGTCCATTAAATAAACAAGTTTTTTTTGTATGCTTAAAGGTTATGAAGCACATAAAAGGGACTATATATCAAGGATTGTGAATATGAGATTCTTATATTGCTAAAGATGTAGGATTCATTTTGTACACTGTATAACTTGACTGCCTAGTTTAATACTTATCAAGCATCTCACTGTCATTGGCTTATAAGCTTATTTGAGCTGTCCACTTCAAGCCATTCAGGTTGCAGTTCTGGTGTTCACTGAAGCCGCATTCTCATCTGGATCTTAAATTGGAAGTATCTTCATCCAGTGTCCTCAGGTTCTCAGCAGAGCTGATTTCATTTCATGTTGTATCACTTATGAGAGCTAGTTCCTTTAAAGTCAACCATGGGGATATTTCAGAACTGAGTCTGGTGGCAGCGTAAATCTCTCCTTTACTATGATAGAAGAGTGGTTGACCTACCCACTTTCTGTGTTCAGCTGGTTCACAGTACACTCTCACACTAAAGAGAAGAGATTACGTGACACCATAAATATGAGGGACTGAGATCAGAGGGAACACATTGGACACTTTCGTAACAGGCACATTTTTTTAAGGAGAAAAAAATTTCTGGCAAAGCTCTCATTAAAAAGGTGATAATAGATCAGATCTTGGGAGGAACAATGAGAGTCAATTATGTGCTAGTTTTTGGAATAACATCCAGTGACAGGCAAACCACCTGAAGCAGAAAGGTGTTTGGCAATTTTGAGAAATAGGCAGAAGGCAGCTGTGGCTAAACCAGAATAAGTAAGAAAAGAAGAGAAAGCAGTGAAGCCAGAGAGTTCTCAGGGACAGGGTAAGGATGGAAAAAATGGGAGCCATAATTGTGGAAAATGTTAGAATTTGTTTGTAGGTAGCTATAGAAGTTTGACATTTATATATAGTGAAATCAAGCTACACAGGAGGAGTGAGAGTAGTGAGACAATTAAATATAAGTTATATAAAGGTGTCACCGACTGGGAACAGGCATGGAGTGGGGGGCACAAAGGTATGGGAAACTTTTAGAAGACTCCCAGAGCAGTCATAATAGAAGTGGCAGCGGAAACGAAAAGACCTGGCTAGGTATAGATGCAACATTGAAAGTAGATTAACCCTTGAGTTTAATTTTTTTCCTTCATTCTGTAAACAAAGTAGCAATTTCTAAACCTTCATTGTCAATGGTTTTCCTACCTCAAGGGGGTGTTGTGGGCACACCTTTGATTCTAACTCTAAGGAGGCAGTGGCAAGTTGATCTAAGCAGAGTTGAAGGACAATCTGTTCTACATACGGAGTTCCAGGGAGGAACTTTACATAGGAAAGGCCAATCGGCGATATCTAGGAAGACCCTGTCTTAAAAATTAATAAACAACCATAACAAATATATAGACCAGGAGAGAGACCCTGTCTCAAAAATTAATAAACAAGAATAACAAATATATAGGTCAGGAGAGATGGTTCAGTGGTAACATGTACAACCATTCTGGAGTTCAGTTCTTGGGTTCACAGCCATCGACATTCTAACTTCAGGCGGATCCAACAACTTTGGTCATGAGGGACACCTGCACATATGTGCACATATTTACACAAACCACCATTTTAAAATTATAGAAATAAATCTCTTAAAACCTTAAAATAAAGATGAATGTGGTATCTCTAGGAAACTGATCTATAACCTGTAACTCTCGGCGGGGGGGGGGGGGCAGAATCACCATGGTCCACCAGTCTGCTCAAACAAAGAAAGAAAAGCATCCAAAAGAGGAGGGAAGCTGGTGTGTAGGAAAGGCTGTGCAATGTCTAGTCTAAGTATTTGATAATCAGCTGCCATGTTAGTTAGTATCAGCTCACCCAAATGAAACAGAAAATCAACCTACGCAAAGTCAAATTCTAAAAGAAAACTTGAAAAATCATTTCAACTTTTACTGTATCTTATTTCTGACAAATTAGTAAATTTTAGAGAAAGTGTCAAGAATTTCATAGACCAGCAAATGAGTATAGAACAATAAGATATACAATGGCATGTTAGCAGTATTCTGAATCTCTTGTGAACTGACCGTGAGTCTAAAATATTGTGGTAACTTAAAGAAACACTCACCCTCTATGTATGTTGAAGGATAAAGCTGAGTTCTTGAAATCTGGAGTCTTCACCATCTTGTTGGCCCAGAAAATCTAAGTTTTTATAAGGTAGGCACAGATTATTTTCTTTTTCAAATTCTCTAGTGGCATGCAAAGAGAATAAGCTTTTATTTTGCTGCCCGAAGAAGCTGAGGCAATTAAGCGAAGATCAAGAGCCCCAGGATGTTTCATTTCAATTGTTACCTGGGCTCTAAACCTGGAGTCTATTATTTCTGAAGCCTGCTTTACTTACACACAAATGTGACAGTGGTAATTCATTAGGGTGGTTTTACTTTAGTTACTTGTTCTCACCATTAAGCCCTTTCCATAATTGCTAATTAGATGTCATGAAAGTATTATGAGAGGATGGATTCTGTTTCTGTGAGGCTGTTGGCACATCAGTTGCTCTGTGTGTTGCCCTGTGTGAGTATGTATACATAACTTGCTTAAAGAGCTCAGTGACACTTGCCTCATTATCTTGTGACCATATGTGGCCAATTACATTTCCTCTGTTTTTAATAATGTGGTTGTTGATTTACTAGTCCACATTCTTCTCTGATCATTAATTTTTATGGGCTTTCATCTTTTGAATCATCCTCACGTGGTTTGTTACAGCAGCACTTTCTTGCCACCACGTATTTCAAGCTTATAAACAGAATACAGAAATGTATTGTTCCCATAGAAACCTTCAAGCACTGCAGAACCAAAGCTCTGAATCTGCAGCTGTTACTGTATGATGGTTCATGCCCTGTAGCAGCACACTCTAATGCCCAATGCCCCAACATGCAGATGCAGTTAACCCTCATGCCATTATGTCTAATTGTTTATTTTATTTTCATTTTAACTAACTTGGTTCTGTTCTAAGCATTGGAGCAGTCTATCATAGTTCACCAAGTCAGATTCCCTGAGAACAAGAAAATGTGTTCTGAAGAAGAGAATGGAAGTTAATGGTGGAATTCCTAAAATTTTTATTCTTTCATCCACTCACTCATTCAGCTATGATTATCAACTAACTGGAATAAGGCAGGCCTACTTCAGTCCTAGTGATGAGGAAGACAAAGTTTCAGACTTTGTGATGCTTACAATCTAGTGAATATGGAAATCAAATTCCCAAAATAGAATTATATGTGTGTGTATACATATATATGTGCAATTATATGCAGTTGTATTAACCCAGTGGTATATAAAAGAGGTTTATGCATATATATCTGTTAATGGTTGTAACTAATTTTTGTCAAGGTCATGAATGGTAAAGTAAGCCTTAGTGACTTTCTTGCTATTAAAAGGAAGGTGAAAGTGCCCGTGTCTTACATACTTTTTTCCTAACCTGTGGAGGGGTTCCAGTATCCTAACCTGTTGAGGAGCTTTGGTATTCTGTTCTGTGGAGGAGCTCCGATATCCTAGCGCTTAACACCAAGAAGAGGAGTTTGCCAAGTCACTTGGAAATAGAAAAGAGGAAAAGGAGTTAATAGAAGTGATCATGTAGTGTTTCACGAACCATGGTAAAGTTACTGAACTGTGTCTTGAGCACAGTAAGCATTGAACATCAAGTACATTTGCAGTGTGATTGCAGATTTCTCTATTTGTAGTAAAGATAATTAACCATCAGGGCCAGAACAGAGGCTGGAAGGTCAGCAATGTTGCTGTTGCAGCCATTTTTGGTTTAGGAGAGAGAACATTCAAAAAGGTTTGTATAGGGGTAGCTGAAAGACAGAACCAATAAGTCATACTGATGTTTTGAACATAATTTGTGAAGAAAAGGAGTCAAATTAGCTAATAAGAATGTGTTCTAAGTAGTTAGGTTAATGGTGATAAGTGAAGGCAGAATACTGAGGACAAAGGGAGAGGAAGGAGTCCTGCTTTAAACATGCAAAGGTGGAGCTCTCAAGGTTTTGCTCATGTGTACAAGTTTGGGACTTCGAAAGATTAAAGCAGGGATTATATGTCATAATTCTGGGGTGTAGTTATACAAAGATATCACACCTGTGAACAGCTGAAGCCAAGATTATAGCTCTTCATACATATAATATTGCTGTCCTAGACAGGGCTCACTTACAACCTCCAATTTGGAATTGGGGTAAGGTGTGGTGGAGTAACTGGAATGACTCAGTTCTGATGGCTGCTCCAGAGAACGAAGGGCGGGCAGTTTAGATCAGAGCAGCATTCACGCCAGTTCTTAAGGTGAAGGGACCCTATGGTGTTTTTCTCAATTTTCACCCAAGAATGAAGCACACAATGACTGATAACTTTGTTGAAGTGTCGAAATCAGAGGGCAGTGTAAGGTAACTGAACTGGTTTGAAAGCAAATACAGATGTTTAAGCCTGAGTTTTCTACCCAGAGTTTTATTTATCCCTTGTTTCTGTTCTGACTTGTGGCTCCAGGAAAGTAGCAGTGCTCTGCGTTCTGCGGCCCCTCTCATACTGAACATCTGTGCTTCCCACAGGCTCACGTATTGGGAAGCACTGATTTGATATCTGCTCACATATTTCCCCAATAATGTTTACACAATGGATCCTTTTGCCGTATGCTGTGGTTTATATTTTCATTTTCCCTAGAGAAAGTCTGGATGCAGATATGGTAGAAGTGAATAATAGAATTAAAGAATGCAAAATTCTTACATAAATGTTACTCCTTAATGTTTTTGGTGTTAACCATACATTTAACCCTGTCAGCTATGCATTTAGTTGTACAAATTTGCTGTTGCCCTTGTCAAAGCTTCCCACTGTGTTTAGGATAAGGATTCAGACCCTCTCAAAGGTAGATCAAAAAGTTGTGGGTGATGTGGCTCCTCCCAGTCTCTACTTCCTCATCTTCTATTGTTTCTCCACACCACTCTATATCCCAGTCGTGATGGTTTCTCTGTTTCTTCCTCATCTTCTACTGTTTCTCCACACCACTCTATATCCCAGTCGTGATGGCTTCTCTGTTTCTTGACTGAGTGATGGTCCCTTCTGACTTCTTCCTATGCTTGGATAGCTGCTGAGGAATAGCCATTTGTCTTGGGATGCTTACTGGTCTCTCTGAATTCTTCTGTTCTGAGACTCACAGCAGTCACACCACACTGCTTAGCAGAGAGAATTTAAGTATATGTTTGTATAGATATTTTATTTGTGTTTATCTTCCCTACTTTAAGATCCACAAAAAGAGGAACTGTATCTATGTAATTCACTTTTCAAGTTTAAGGCTTTGTTAGCCTGGTGCCAGGTACAAATCAAATTACAAAGAATGGTTTTGTTTGAGGCTAGTTTGCTTTCAAGGTGACTCTTTCCCAAAAAGAAAAAGTCATTTGAAAGTATTCTAAAGAGTTCTGTAGAGAAGTATGTATCAGAACAACTACTTTGATTATTTAAAATATGCTCTTACTATTTTTAAGATTTCCCATATTAAACAGTCAGACTCGCTTCTATTTTCTAGGGTAGTCATTTTATTAGCTTAAGAATTATTAAGATACAAAATGTTACATTTTTTCTCTTATCTGATTTCTATTTGCAGAAAGACTAGGTCTGAGATGTATTTACGAGCAAGGGACTGACAACAAAATTTGACTCCCTGGCATTCCATTTTCTTTCCTTATGATGAAAATTCTGGAATTCTAGAAAAATTTAAGAGGTTTTCTTGTGACTTTAATAATTTTAGTTTTATTTGTAAAAATAAATTCTTGTAGAAGACCTGGATTTTAATATGTTTTGTATTGACTTAGACTGTATCTGATTGCTCTTCCAAAATTTGCTCTTTCTTATTTATGTGAAACCTGTCCAATTTTTCTTTCAATGAAATAACAATTCTGTGAATATTTTGAATCTTAAGACAGTATTTTCAAAGAAGAAGAAGATTATTAATAATGCAACTACAGGAAGTTCAAATATTTAATCCTATAATTCTAGCTACAAGTTTTTCCCACCCAATGCCCTTGAAGGGGACTCACCAAATCCTTACAGTAATACACATAAAATTCCCCTTCAAAGATGGGAAACTTCTCCAGAAACTCTTGAGCAGCTAGTTAGAAAGGCTCCTATACTGAAAACTCATAAGGATAGAACATTAGACTCAAGGCACAGGGGGGTGTGAATTAATTGCCCAAACACAAGCCCACGCTTCAGTGAATAGAGAGCTTTCAGGACAAAATAACATCTGGAAATTTTCCCCTGATGGGGCCTCTTTTAGATTCCTTTAAAATTACCCATGAGTTGTAAAAGAAGACAAAACAATTCAGTAAAAACTAAGTCTGAGATTGTCAGATTTGAGAAAATTCCCTAAGTATAATACAAACTTGATGTGCTTGATTTAAGATGAAAAACCCAAACAATTGCCTTTTTCATATCATGAGAAAGCTCTGTGTGCCAGAGAAGAGAGGAACAATTCCTTTCTGATTTATCACTCCATCTTTAAACAATAGCAGCAACAACAAAGAGCCTTCAACTTCATAGTCCAGATGGTATAAGTCTTGGGAACTCTGGAATAAAGGAAGTAGAATGTTTAAACTAACTAAGCTTCCATTCTCTCAGATAATCTGCCGCTTGCTGCAGAAACGTGCCACGAAAGTGTCTAATGTACTGGTGTGTAAATTGTAAAAGGAAGTATCATGTGACTGGGGACAAGGCCAACATGACAGGGATGATTGAGTCACTGGAATAAATGACAAACTTCATATTGAGAGTTTCTCTTAGAATGGGGTGGAACAAAAACCCAATAATTCTTTTTTTAATGTTATTAGAATGGCATACTTACATGTCCCAACTAATCCAATAGGCTTGAGGATTTTTAGAGAGGAAGGCAGAGAACTTCCAGATATATTTAAAACTCTTAGTGTTTAAATTACAAAGAGCTAGATAAAAAGTAGTAGGACTTGACCTGAGGAAGTAAGCAGACACAACACTGGGAAATATCTCTTTTTTCAGTTCATTTAGTTGACACCTATGCACTATCAGGGTGTCCAATGTGATGTTTGCGATTATTGAGCACATTTCAGAGAGATTCCATTAGCTGAAAAACATGCTCATCACATCATCTACTTACTTTGTTAAGACAAGATTGATAAAGGTCTATTCTTTTTAACAGTTTTGAAAGTTTCAACACATAATTATTAACTTTGCTCATCATGTATAATAGATCACTCATATGTAGTCATCTGGCCTAACTGACACCTGTACCCTCTGAGCAACATCTCCCCTTTCTCCATGTCCTTCTCTCCTGCTGCCTGACTTCTACTTTACATTTATATGAAATCATTCTTTTGGCTTCTGAGTAGAATAATATAATAAAATATTTGTCTCACAGTGTCTGGCCTCTTTTATTTAACATAATGTCCTCCAGTTAACATAATATCACCCAAATTCATCCATGTTGTCATAGATGACATATTTTCTTTAATTTCAAAGGCCATACTATACATACATGCATGTATATCATATCTCTATATTAATCTGTTGATAGATACTTAGATTGTTTCCCTATCTTGGCTATTAGGGATAATGATTAAGTAAACACAGGCATGTAGATGTTTCTTTCATATACTAAATTCAATTCTTTTTGTTTTTGTATCCCAAAATGGAACTATTAAATTAGCAATTATGTATTTTCTGAAAAGGTATGCTGTTTTCTAAATGGAAGTACCAATTTACATTCTTCTGATGGTGTGCATAGGCTCTCCATTTTTTATCACATCATTGCTAACATTTGTTATTATTTATCTTTTCAGTAATTGACAGTCTAACAGATATGAAGTCATGGCTTGCTGTGCTTCTTGCTGAGGAGTTTGAGTAACAGGAAAATAATTTGGTATTGAAAACAAGAACATGACATTGTTCAAGCCATCTTTCATAATTATGAGAAGGATAATTTTATAATTTTGAGAAAGATAAATGTAGGAACATAAATATGAGATTGAGCAGCATAAGAAACAGATAGCAGCCAATAGCCTGTGGATGAGCATGGTAAGAAACTGGCAGCCATGGTCAACAACCGAAGAGTGAGCATGGTAAGAAGTAAGCAGTTATAACCAATGACCTAAGGTTAAAATGAAGAAATAGTAGTGCTGTAGTTTGAATGTTACATTTTTCCCAAAGAGCCATATATGAAATGCTTGGTTCTCAGTTAAGTGCTATTCTGAGGTGGTGGATCCTTAAGACCTGGTGTCAAGTGGGTAGCCTTTAGGTCATTGAAGACCTGTTCTTTTTTTTCGTTTTTTTTTTTTTGAGACAGGTTTCTCTGTAGCTTTTGTAGCCTGTCCTGGAACTAGCTCTTGCAGACCAGGTTGGCCTTGAACTCACAGAGATTCGCCTGCCTCTGCCTCTAGAGCGCTGGGATTAAAGACTTGCGCCACTGCCACCCAGCAAAGGCCTGTTCTTAAGATAGATAATGACTCTCTTCTCTCTCTCTATTTGTTGTCTAGTATTCAATGACCAGTTTTGTTCTGGTCTGTGCCATACTTTATCACTTCATGATAAACCTAAAGGAATGGAGTGAATCAGTTATGGATTGAAACTTTCAAAATTGTGAGCTCAAAGCAACCGTTCCTTTCATAACTTTATTATGTCATGTAGTTTGTAACAGTGATGGAAAGCTGACCAATACACATTAACTCTTGATTAATAATAATGGAAGAATAAGAAAAAATTAATCTCTATTTGTTCATCAGATAGGTCTGATGAGTTTTCCGAGTTGGTTTTAAAAAGGATAAAGGTGAGGCAAGTGAGGTTTGGGTATCTGGATGTATGCTAACTGAAACGGACAAAAAAATGAGATTTCCATGGAAATGTGAATTTAGCTTTTAGATTATGAAGTATCCAGTTCTGTGCCCACTTTAAGATCTATAGAACTGGTTAGATTCACCAGTAGAGGGAACAGTTGACATCTTGGAAACTTCTAAAACTGCTGATGCCCCTCACGGTCCTAACTTCCTTACTCATCTTCTAGACAGTATGCCTGAACTAATGGGAGCACACCAATCCAGCTGGACTGGGACTGAATGAGCATATGATCAAACTAGACTCTCTGAATGTGGCGGCGAAAGGGGGCGGACAGAGAAGCCATCAACAATGACACTAGGACCTATCTCTTCTGCATGTATTATTTTTTTGGGAACCGAGTCTTTTTGGATGCACACCTTCCTAGGCTGGTCGGGAGGGGGGTGGGCCTTGGACTTCCAACAGGGCAGGGCACCATGCCCTCTTTTAAGGAAGAAGGGGGAGGGAAGAGGGGTGGGAGGTAGTGGGAGGGGACCGGAAGAAGGGAAAGAAATGTAAAAAAAAATTTATTTATTTAATTATGTTTTTGAATGGAAAAAATTAAAAAATAAAAAATAAAACTGCTGATGCAAAACTGTAAAGGATGTAAGAAGAGTAACAAGAAGATAAGACATACTATGAGACACACATAAAACTGGAGTTCTTCAAAAGTGAGTGAGAAAGAGGGGAAGTCTGTAGAGAAGAAATTCAGAAGTTCACAGTTTAGAAAGTTGTTGAGGAAGAAAGAATTCTATGGTGCTCATGAGGTCTAGCTGCCAGCTTAGACATTTACTGTCTCTCAACTCAGTTGTAGACACCTATTGAAGAGGAAAAAACACTCTTCCCAAAGAGTTTCATTTAAAAAAAAGTATTGGTGTCCATTTATCCAGGCTGCTGCTGGAAGCCATGTCAATGATTTTGGTCTGGGGAGCTACTGAAGACCATGCTGATGTCTGTAATGCTACTGAGAACCATACTGATGCCCACGTTCTGAGCTGCCTCTAGATGCTATAGGAAAGGAGGCTTCTTTTGCAGTGATGTCATTGACTGCAGACTAAACTGAGAATGAGAGATACTGAAGGCCTCTGTGACATCCCCATTCCCTGACCCTTACCAAAAAAAATCCCTGTTCAGACAGGAAGCTATTGAAGAGAGTCCTTAAACATTGTAATAAAGATGCTGAAGTGTAGCTCTTCACTGTTGAGGGCTTCTAGATGGAGGGTGGGGAAGAACTCAGTTTGCTTTAAAGGACTGGCTGTAGGGAGTTTTCCCAAGCTTCAGTGACTATATGGGCTGTGGGATAGCCCCCCCCAATGTGGATTCCTTCCACCTTGACCAAAGGTCAGAGAGTTCAGACCTATTGTTGCTCCTTCAAAGTTATTGATAGGAAGTTTGACCCAAGGAGTGATTAATAACAGGACGTTTTGAGCTAGGGTGTGGTGACTTGATGCTTTGGGTATTGATGTGATTACTTTGTTTGTTCCTTTTGTCATATCATAGTAAAGAAGTCTTTTGTCTTCCCCCTTCACTTCGGTTTGGGGTATGTGAATCCGATGAGAAATACACATGGGGCAGATTCAGTATTCACTCGTTTGCCCTTCCAACTCTACTCTGTGCCTGTCTTCCTTTGTATCTCTGTTTTTCCTACCTGCCATTTCTTAATCCTCATGCTTCCCTCCAATTACAGACAAATAAGCCAGGCAAGTGATGTTGTCCTGAACACACAATACAACAATGGGCAACACAAATTGTACTTGCTGGATGTTTTTTTTGGGGGGCGGTGGGGCTGTTATAGGAAGCTGCTTGTTTGTTCCCAGCTGCTCAGCCTGGAAATAATCACACAGAAACCATATTATTTACAATACTGTTTGGCCAATTGCTTAAGCGTTATTCTGGCTAACTCTTATATCTTAATTTAACCCATGTCCATTAATCTGTGTATCACCATGTAGCTGTGGCTTACCAGCAAAGTTTCAGCATGTCTGTCTCAGGCAGCAGCTCCATGACTTTTTCTCACTCCACCTTCTTTCTCCCAGCATTCCATTTAGTTTTTTCCTCCTACTTTTGTTCTGCCCTGCTATAGGCTCAAGCCAGCTTTCTTTATTCATTAATGGTAATCACAGCTTACAGAAGGGGAATCCCACATCACCTCCCCTTTTCTGTCTAAATGAAAGGGAAGGTTTTAACTTTAACACAGAAAAATTACACATAACAAAACAGGTATCAAGTAAGAATTATAGTTCCAATGTTTCTATCTACATTATCTTTTATCATAACTAAGGAAATCTATATTATTACTTTCTATTTTTCAACTCCATCAAAGAATCCAAAAAGATATAATACTACTTAAGTAAAAAGAAATACATTGTAAGCAACCAAAACTCTATAATTGACAGATACATCTCACCCAAAGTTGTTCTGTATTGTTTGAGCCTACAGGCCCATAGTGTCTGGTGGACTTTTCCATAAAGCGGGAAATTTCAAAGACAGTTCCACCTATATTGGCAGTTTGTTAGTCACTTTCTTCTGCATCCTGCAGAATGTCTGGCAGTCTCTTTCACGAAGCAGGAACCCCAAAAAACTCTCACCTTCTTTAGGCAACTTCAGCAATCATATTTCTGTGAGTCTTGCATGTCAGTTTACATAGCATAACATCAAGCAGTCCAGGCAAGAGCAGTTTCCTGCCCAAATGGCTAGCAAACTCCATAAGAAGCCTCTTCAATGCCCATCTTCCTCTTGAAGTAGATTGGTGTTGCCAGGAGCAGATGTGTCTCATTGTCATGAGAAGTCCTAAGTTCCTAAAACATTTTAAATGCCATATTCTGAAGGTCATTGAAAGGTTTGAAGATTATCTATCTAACTAAAATATATCTCTATATAGCTAGAAAACCTAACTAATATATCTACAGGCTTGACTATTATAGATGATTATCTATTAACCTATATTTCTTAATTATTCATTACATTTTTAAATGAGCTGCACAAACACAAGATATTAATCAAGAGCAGAAATATACATGTAACAAAATTGATCTTATATTTATGTCAATAAATCAAGATCCATATCAGTGCAAAGCATCCATCTTTATAGCATATCCCCCTTAAATATAAACAAACATTTATAGACAATATTTGGGAATATGGGCATAGTTCTCTCCAAACTGCTTCCTGCTTTTTGTTGGGCAAAGTAACTTTTGGGGGTATTTACAGTGACCTTTTGGTAGGTCTTGTTCCATCAAACCACATTAGTCTGGAAGGATTCCACAGGTTCTCATCCTCTGTGGAAACAAAAAAAGAATCTCCTTTCCAAAGCAGCATATCCTTAGACCCATATTTTGAGTTCAAGATACCTTTAAAGTATATATGTTGGTTTAGCTTAGTAGTCTCCAGTATCAAATGTCTTCTGCAGTCAAAAAATTCAACGAAAACACAATAGTATACATAATCCAGACTCTCTGTGTATATTCCATCCTTACATGGCTTATTTTTTTCTTTACTCCTTTTAATCTATGACTGTCTGTACTTTATCTCTTTAAAGACTTTACATTTTAAAAACATTTACTTCTTTTATAACTGTCTCTATTCTTTTTCTTCTCTCTCCCTAGTGTACTTACATTTATTCAACAATATAACCCATTTAGAGGCCTTTTCCATCTGAATTTGTCTTTATTGTATATCTGTAATCCTTTTCTGACCAGTACAGCTTCTTAAAATGTTAAGTGCTTGGTCTCAGCAGCCCTGGGTACTGGCTTTGCCTCTCTGAGGCTTTAAATATGGTGGTGGTAGTTCACTGCAGGCTCTAGGATTGCAAGGGGAGCCATCCTCACCACCTCAACTCTGGGTAGCATCGTGCAGCATATAAACCTTTTTATCTGAGTAATAGCTAAATCTGCCATGCATAGCACTGCACGCCCAGAAATATCTCTGAGTATGGCAGTGAGAATCTACCATGCTTTCCTGCCTGTGCACGCCTAGCAAACTCAATCCCAATGCAAAGATTGGAACGTGGACCTGAAAGGAATGGGAAGTGAGTGTTAATTCAGATGTATTGTATGAAATTTCCAAATACTTAATAAAAATATTATGTTGGGAAAAATGGAAGTTTTAGTTAACATAAAGAAGAATTAAGTCCTGAAAGACTGACTCCATCATGACCATCCTGTCCACCCTCCACCTGAAAATGGTGTAATTCAGGAAATAACTATCCACATCCTGAAGACTACTTTTGGTGTATAACAGGTAACTGATGGGCTAGGTTGGGGATAAGGAATGAAGTTCCATAAAAAAAAGTCTCTCTCAAGGAGGAGTGTATGTGCTTCTCAGCAGTTAGGATTAGGACACCGAGGTTGAATGCTGTGGAAGTCACAATTTTGTCTGTGAGCTTGAGAGAGATTTACAAAAGGCCCTGACTCGCAGCCTGTCATCCATAGGAAACACTTCCCCAAATGACTTCCATACCTAAAACTATGTTTTCTAGGGTTCTTCTGTGCCTCTGAAATGGTAACTCCTTAAAGCTAAAGCATCATTAGTCTGGAGGTCTAATGATTGCACAATGTCCATTTCTGCTTGAAATTCCAGTCCTAGACCAAGCTGATGACTATGTGCACTGACATTATTGCCATTCAGCAGAACTGACATCAACCTCTTGATACCTGGCTTTGGGGTCTAAGTGTACATCACCAGATTGGAATTGTTCACTTTTACCAAAAAAATGGCATCGAGATTGATATGAAACATGGCTGCTATTCTGAAGACTTTGGGTGTTATTATTTGTTGGTCTCCAGCCAAGGTTGATAACAATATCCAACTTCTTGTTCACCTTCTGGATGATGGAGCCACCAAACTCTATCTAGTTGTTCATATTAGTATGGAACTAGAATTCATTAATTTTATTTTTATATTATTATTTATTACTAATATGTGTTATATCTGTGTGAGTAAATGCCATGTATGTATTGGTGCTCATGACAGACAAAAGAGGAGGGCATCCTTGGAAACAGAGCTACCTGAGATTGTAAGATACCCATGTGGGTGCTGAGAATGGCACTCTGGCCCTCAGGAAAGCAGCCAGGCACTGAACTGCTGAGGACTCACGACTGCACTTTTGACAGGGTTCTGGATGCCTTTCTCTCCAGTTTTATTTTACCATCACAGAAAGCTCCACTTATGTTTGGAAGTCTTGAAAGAAGCGGAAGACAGACTGCAACCTGGAATTGCTCATACAATTATAATTTCACCCACAGAGGATGTGGGCCAAGATGGACTTTTTTTGATACATTTTCTAGATCATTCTTTCCAGTTATTCTGATGAAACATTCAGGTATATAAAATCCATTTTACACATATGTGTGTTTGCATGTGTGTTATCACATACATCCTAGAGAATATAAGCCTAAAAGATTTTCTCTGTTAGAACTACAACATACTCAATGGGTGATGTGGGATGTCCTTCTGTATGCGGTGAATATGTATTTCTCCCATTGGTTAATAAAAAAAACCTGCTTTTGCCTATGGCAGGATAGAAGATAGCTAGGTGGGAAATCCAAGCAGAGATAGAGGGAGAAAGAAAGCAGTATCAGGAGAGATGCCAGTGAGCTTCCCATAGAGCAGGATGCTAGAACACCAAATGTAATGCCATGGCCACTTGGCTATATGCAGACTATAAGAGATAGGTTAATTTACAAGTGAGAGCTAGCCAGTAATAGACTAAGCTGTCATCTAAGTAATTATATTAATATTAGCCTCTGAGTGATAGGTTATTCTATAAGTGGTTGCAGGGACTAGCAGGCAGGAAAGAAACCGGTCCAGTGGGTCCCGGGCAAGACATAGAAAAGCCTCTGGCTTCACATGGGGATAGATACATAAAATACATGTACAGTTCAAAACTGCAAAGAAAAATCATCAACAGTCTAATACCTTAATGCGCAATGATACTTAAAAGTTGCATAACTGTATCTCATTTGAATGCATACAAATGAGAAAATAATAAAAGAAAGATGATTCTGTCCACTTCACCTTATAGAAGGAAGAATGTCAGTCATTCTACCTTTGGTTGTAGATGCACAGCTGTCATCTACATTTATTATGGGCAAAGCATTTATTATGTGCATGCATCATTAGAGATGCTTTGCTTTGAAGCATAATGTTCAAAACATGTTTTTCTTTTCCCTTTAAGATAAACAAAGTTTAAGAATAATTCAATTAAGGTTATTTTTAAGAGAATCAAAAATAATCATTAGACAAACATGTGTCTAGTGAACATGTATAGATAAAGATGCTGAGTAATTATTTCTTCCTAAAAGTGAAGCTCACAAAATTATTTTCTCTACATTTTTCTCAGGTGATCACAACCATCCTGTGATATTGGTGAGTAATAGTTTGAATGTAAAATATTGCCTGCTAGCTCATATACTAAAATACTACATCTCCAGCTAATGGCATTGTTTGGAGGGTTGTGGAACCTCTAGGAGCTGGAGTCTTACTGGAGGAATTGTGTCAACTGGGAGCAGACCTTAAGATTTTGTAGCACAACCCTGCTTCTGGTCTGTTCTCTGCTTCTTGTTGTTCTGAAATGAGAGCATGACCATACCCCAAAGCCTTCTTTCCCCAAGTTACTTCTTGATGATTATTTGGTCATAGCTTCAGAAAAAGTAACATAGCAAGCATTTGTTCTGAGAACTGGGGCTGAGTCTATGACTATCTGACATGTGGTTCTTAGGTTTCTGGAACTGGTTATGGGGGAAGTGGAAGAGTTTGGTGCTTCAGGCTAGCAATGCCGTAGAATGCTATAAATGGAACTTCATGGCACATTCTGGTGGGAATTCAGAATACCAGAATGCTGAAAGAAATGCAGATAGGGAAAATGGTGTGCAGAGTGTCTCAGCATGGAACAAGGATTCTAGAAGGACTCCAGCTAGAGACTACCCAAGACATGTTCTCTCAAAACATCTGAGTGTGTATTGTCTGTGTCCTGAAAATCAAAATGAGACTACATTTAAAGCTTTGATCTAAGCTGTTCAAAGAACATTTGGAGTCAAAATAAGGTTCAAGTTACAGCATGGCCACTGATCGCTGTATTTAATGTGGATTATACTTAGAATTCCACACACAAAGATAGAAAAAGTATGCAGTTTGGCAAGCTAAGGATAGTAAACAAAGTTTAAAATGCTTTCAAAGTTAACAAGACAGATTCAGAAATAGGGACAGTAGTTGTGAAAGAGACTTTTGATGTTAAAAATAATTGATTGAATTGATATTTCCCAAAAGTAATTATTTGGTAATTTTTCAAATTGCTTTGTGTGTGTGCTAAAAATGACAGTGAATTTTTCATCTCTTTGCTGAAGTAAGAGCTGTGGTAAGGGGGGTGTTTGCCTTTAGATTATTTGGCAGCCTCATGGTGACATGCTTCTGTATCCTTCTTCAGGTACTTAGGTAAGTCTGAATAAATGTGGGGAAAAGAGGCAAAATCAATCAGAGTCTAAACTGGAAGTGTCTAAATCATTTAAGATTCAGAACGATGCTGTAAAGTTAGGTTTCTATGCATTTTAGCCATGTATTTTGTTGACTAGCTTCACCATAATGACTACAATAATTAATATAGACTTGCATTGTGTTCTTCTCATATATATTCACCCGATGAAAACAACTGCTGTTCCTTTTTAAAGCAAAAACAATCCCTTGTATTGGTTCCTAAAATATATTTTGGGAAATATCAATTCAGTTAATTGTCTTTAGTGGAGGTCATGTGTTTGGAATTTCAGTCATGACTTGAAGCTCCACATAGAGTGTTGAGAGTATTTCATAAAACAAGAGTAACAAAGAATGCATTATAATGGAGTCTAAGGTGTTCATTTCCTTTCCAGGAATTCGGTCTCATATATGAAGAATTACTCTGATTAAAGATAAATTTCTTACTGAATAACAGAATTTTAAAAATGTAGTAGATATTATTTGTACAAAATAATGGGTTTTATTGCAACGTTTCCATGCATTCATATTGTGAATTTTGATTGTATTCATTTAATGATTACTTATATATGGCAGATTTTATGACATAAGGCAAAATTCCTAGTTCAATATCAATAAATCATATGCAAAATTTATTTAAAATGTATTAAAGTCACATTTTATACTTGTTTAAGTTTCTAATGTTTTATATCAAACAGTAAATTTATACAATTGATATTCTAGCTCCTAAAAGAACTAGATACTACAGTCATACAAATTATATATTTAGATAGGATATTTATAACTCAAAAATTCAGGTAAAACCATAAAATAATTTGAATTTTATTTAAAGACAATATCAAATGACTTGGTATCTATACAGAGAGCAGTTATAATCTGGCTTATACTTTGGAAGAGTGTTAGAATTTGTGCTGGGTAGAAGCATGTTAGCCAACAGAATACAGATGAGTGTACAACTTGGAATTGACATTCCATCTAAATAATCAGGAAAGCAGAGTGAGTGTCTAAGCATGTGGCAAGTTGCTTAGATTATAGATTTGGCATTAAATCAGCTCCAGCCAGCTGTCTTCCTGGACTATAAATCTAATCTCCAGTATTGCCAGAGTTTTGAATTTAGAAGAAAGATATAAATCTTTAAATTTTCAAATCTTGACAACTTCAGAAAATTATTTTTAAAACCACCCTGAAGGCCAAAAACAAATCTTAGGGCTAGATTTACCCTGAGTCACCAGTTTGCACTTAGAGTTGAACTAATATCTCAGGAATTGGTCCCTTTTCTTTACCCAAGGCCAAGTGAAAACCAGTTTATAGAATTTTTCTGCTGTTTTACTACTTGATGTGTTTTGATTAAATATTGTGCGTTCTTCCTTTGTGATCTTAGTTTTTATACTTTTATTTGTTGGTTTTGTGTTCATGTGTATGTGAGACATATGTGGGTGGGGTCCCATGTTCCACAATGAGTATGTCTATGCAAATTTGTTAAGGGGTGCAAGGGGAACAGACTCAATGAGTTGAGAATCAAAGGAGTTTGGAACTGCCGCACGTGGCTTCACGCTGCCTTACTAAGCCTTTGCAACCCAAGGGAGCTCACTATTTCTGTCTCTTCATTTAAGAAATCATGTCCAGAGACAAGAAGCCATGCCCTAAGGTCAGTAACCCAAAGCTATTGGCGGAATGAATTGCCAAAACACTTCCCAGTTTTGTCTAAATAAGAAGGTTCTAATCCTAATATAAAACTATTTACAATAAGAACAATTATCAAGTATTGTCCAGAAGAAAGAAAGGGTAATAACATTAAACAAATGGAACTACAACCAACAAGAACAACATCAAGCAAGAAACACATACTATATGTCTAGGCTATAGGCAAACAACGAGGATTATCCCACAATATGAATGCTCAAGTAAGAGGACTATGTTGAGAAATTGGTTCTCCCCTGACACTTTCTTGGTGATTCCACTTAGACCCCCCAACAAGCATGCCCACACGCGCCTTCACCCACTGGGCATTAACCAGCTCTAGCGCTTTGTTTTCTTACTATGTATGCATCTCTTCAGGTAATAGTTGATCTGTATTCTGTTTTACATATTTATGCAATTGTTATTGATTATTATGTAAAAAGTTATCCTTTCCCACCTAATGCTGACTCAGAAATAAACCTAAGAGGGATGAAAGGGAATATAGATAAATTTCCCATTCCTTCCTAACAAGTGGAGGGTGAGGCAGTGGAGTATTGAAATCATGGCATATCAATGACTGCAAGCTCACTAATATGTCTCAGTAAAATATTTCTATCTTAACTCTGGTCTCTTTCTGTAAGAAATTCAGAAAATACTGGTCAAGATATTGTAGTGAAGTTATGTTAGAAAATGGAAACTCTATTGATTTTATTCTTTCTTTTATGTAAAACACAGTTAGGGGTCTCGGTCTTCAGAAAGACACAATTCTCTATCTCATGAATTAGTTATAAATTAGGGCAAGCTAGGCTTTTTATCTCTGTCTGTAAAGTGTTTTATGTGGCATACAATCTAATACTAGAGGTGCCCACAGAGCACGCTGTAGTAACTTGATCAAACAATGTGACTACAGGCTTAAGTAGACAAGATTTCTTTCAATGATATATTTCTACCTTTGAGATAAATAATTTATTTTTCTAAAAGTCCTTCTATTCAGCTCTTCTATCATGTCAAGCACCCCAAATCACACCCAATGCTTTTCATTCTATCTCATGCTTCATATATATTTAACAAGGCAATCTCTTTAGCACTAATGCACAGCTCCCATTCTAATCCGCGTCCTTATATTTTGTAAGAAATGACTATATTCTCTTTGGGATTCTTGCTTCTCTCTTTATGATGTACTTTCTTAGACAAATTGTGATATACTTAAGACGTAAACTAGTTGCCAGCATTGTCATTTTCCAAATGCAAACAACAGTATAGTTGTTTACTACTAAAAACTGAACAAAATTCCAAATCCTTTATTTTGTCTTCAAGGCTCTATATGACTAGGTCCTTACCTACATTTCTGGTTGCATTTTCTACCATTATATCTTCTTCTTTGAAAAAAAGATTTATTAATTTATGAACTTTATGTAAATGAATGTTTTGTCTACATGTATATTTGCATATCAGAAGAAGGTATCAGATCCTATGGGATTATAGTTATAAATGATTTTGAGCCATCACGTAGGTGCTGGGAATTGAACTCAGGGCTTCTGGAAAATCAGTCAGCTTTCTTAACTGCTAAGCAATCCTTCCAGCTCCCCGCCCCCCCCCCCTGTTTTATCTTCCTGTGTCTCTTGGTTACAACACTCTAGTTCAGTGATTCTCAGTCTTCCTAATCCTTAACACTTTAAAGGTTTCTCATGTTGTGGTGACTCGCAGCAATAGAATTATTTTCATTGTGACTTCATAACTATAATTTTGCTACTTTTATGAGTCATGAATTGTAATGCAAATATTTTTGGAGACAGAAAATTACCAAAGGGGTCACAACACACAGGTTGAGAGCCAACTGCTCTAATTAATAACATTCTGTTTCTCAGCATGCCCAGTTCATCCCAGCTCTAACTTAACACTGATCATTCTCTTGCCTACATCTCTTCTCCAACAGGTTTCATGACTCATCCCCTTCACTAAAGGGAGGGCCAACAATCGCCACTGTACACAGCTTTCTTGACCTTTTCATTTGTTGAAATATATTGGTTACTGCAATTACCTTATGTATCTTGTTTCTCATTGTTTTATAATCAGGAGAAATTATTCTCGCTTTTATAGTTATTAATTTTCTTACCAATCGAGTTGCAAGGTACTTAAAGACTTTTTTATATGCCTTGATTTCTAGCATACCTCCTAGTGAAGTTTCTGTTTAATATAAGTAGACTTTTAAAATCTGTTGCATGGGGTATGAACTATCATCAATACAACTCAAATTGTTTTAAGCACTCCACCATATTATCTACTACCGACAGAAAGTAAGATTGATAACTTATATGATTACAGGGACATGCAAGCCCAGAACCAGCCTTCTTTTCCTTAGAGTTCTATAAAGTGATCTTATAGAGAATGACCAAATAGACAGGAGGTAACTGGAACGATAGTTCAGAAGACAGAAAAAATAAAAACGTGTTTGTTAAGACTTCTTTAGTTGCAGGTGGAGAGATTTTTTTTTATTTTAGAAAGCATATCATGGTTAATTCTCTCACTCCACATTTTGCTGTATTTATAAAATCTAATTTTAGTTAAGTAATCCATTCCATTCATCTGACTTAATGAGAAGCAATAAACATTATATATTTCATTTTATACACCTTTCTCCAAAATCAATCCCAGAATTTTTATTATAATTAATTGTGCTCTCCTTATTTCTACTATCAACCTTTGAATCAACTCTTATTTACAATCTAGAAATACAATGTGGGTGATGATTTTCATCAAATTCTCTATTCTAGAATATTCTGATTTTGAGTTTTACTTACATATAAGGTTTCTATTTTGTGCCCCAAATCCTAGCATAGTTTTCCATTACATGTCTAAAAAGATGTTGTGAAGACAGGGCCTTGCTTACATAGGCCAGGTTGGCCTGAAACTTATAACCATTTTGAACTAGCTTCACAGGCCCTGGTTTTCCTTCCCTCCTTCCTTCCTTTTCTTTCTTCCTTTCTTCCTCCTTTTCTCCATTGTGACATCATGTTTAAAAGACCTTAAATATTTTTAAATGTACTACCTGCCCTTGCAACATTGACAGAGCATTGTTGAATAAATTTTCACATCTTTACTGAAAATTATAATTTGATAACTTGAATTTCTTATCTCAAAAGTAAATTGAAACACAACTTATATTTTGAGCATTGTAATTGTTCAAAACACCATCATATAGTCAAAACATCATCATATAGTCAATGCACCATCATACAGCCATTCAGGATACAAACCCAGGAGCATCTGTGTGCATTTCTTCCTTTCCACATCAGACAAACCCATTAGCTTCATCTTGAAGATGTCATCTAAATAGAAATCCATTCCTTTGCTTCCTTTGTCATCAGCCTTCTTGACTTCACAACACACAAAGAAGGATGACACTTACATTTTTATTTATACTCTAGCCACATGCATGACTTGCTGTGTACACAAAAGTCACTACAAACTTTTTAAACTTAAATTAGACCCTACCATGTTCAAGCAAGAAACTGTCTTTCAATTAGTGTTTCTTGGACTCGAATAAAGATGTGGGGAATGTTAAATGTGGGTGCAATCTGACCACTTATTTAGGTACCTAGATACAAAATATCTTGAGTATATTTTAGAAACAGTAATTTATAATATTGGATTAATGGAGCAATATGGAATATTTTAATTACTATTTCATGTATAAGCATATTCCTTACAGTAGTTAAAATATGATTACCATATCACGTATAAATTTTCATGCCCCTTTGACGTATGATGTAGCTCATTAATTTAATCAATAGTAGATAAAGTGCTGAAGTAACGAGATACAGGTCTGGGAAAATGGGAGAGTAATGTTGTTTATTGAGACTGGTGACCTGATCCTTTGGTCATCTACCTGGGCTGCAGCTAACTTACCCAGAGATTAGAGTACACAACACAAGGTGACCTGATCCTTTGGTCATCTACCTGGGCTGCAGCTAACTTACCCAGAGATTAGAGTACACAACACAAGGTGACCATTTGGTCATCTACCTGGGCTGCAGCTAACTTACCCAGAGATTAGAGTACACAACACAAGGTGACCCTGAGCCACATCATCTTTGACAGGGTGGGAGGAACCTCCAGTGATATGCAATCACTCTAAACACTGATTTTTATAAGATATTTACTGGAAATTTCTGGCTGCTGCTGCCAGGAAACCTTTGGCACTATAAGTACTGTGTTTTGGTCCTTAGGAAAGCTGCCAGATGGTGAAGAAACAGTAAGTACTGAAACATTCTGTTTATAACAAAGTAAGTATAATAAAAGGAGAAGTGACTTTTAGCTTTCATATTCAATAATTAGACAAATAACATTTTTTAAAAGAACCTTGTTTCCTTGAAAGTGATGCTCTTATAGACAAATGATCCATTTAGATTCTGTACAATTGTGATTAGTGGTTCAAAATAAATGTCTCCATCACCCCAATGTCTAACAATTAAGAGAAATCTGAGGCACAATGACACTTGATAGCTTTGTTCTGGGGGTCCTCCTTCTCAGCCTGTCGGCCATTAGCCCAAGAACATAAAGAGGCAGAAACAGAGACAGAAAGCTTTGTACAACACCCATGGACATGAATGGAGACAGCCCTCAAGGAGACAGTTTTAGATGAATCAGCTCAACTTTATTCTAGAGTATAAGGACTATTTAGGATTGTGGAGTCTGGGGAAAACCCTAATTTGCATTAAGTGGCAGGCATCTATCATAAGACTCCTAGTATGTGCCCAAAGAAGGCTTCTAGCAGAGATTTGTGCCAGGGTTTAAGCTAAAGATAAGTCAGGCATCTGGTTTAGAGAGAGGCATCTGGCATAGTGACAGCTTTTAGATAAGGTTGCCCTTTCAGGCCCAGGAATATTCTCCATATAAGGGCAGGTGGAGGCAGGAAATTCTGTGGTCGGGGGAGCCCCATGTTGTCAAGCTATTGAGATAAGTTGCCAGGCCATGGGAAGACTGCAACCTCTGGCCAGGCAACAATGTCTTCCAACATTTGTAATACCTCCACTTACAGCACAGGTTTTCCCAGGTCAGTCTAACCAGCAAAGGAAAGGCGGTAGAAAATTTTCTATGTAAATAGTGTTATAGGCATAGAAATTGTAACTGAGTGACAACTAGTAATATAGAGATAAAATAAAAATGCATTAAGAAAAATGAATTCATATCGATAATTTAAGTCTAATGTGTAAAATCAATTGGAATGTAATAGGTGGCAGTTGTTACTATCCACTGGCAATAAGCTGTCTTCACCTAGGCAAAGCACATTCAAGTTTACAGGTACACAGGAAGAGCATAATAGATTTCTAGGTGTGGACTTGTATGTTGCACTGTCAGAGGAAGCGAACTGCTACAAAAACACTCTCCTTTCAGTTCTGAAGTTTTAGAAGTTATCGCTTCCATTTTACTAAGTATAGTTGAAGTAATGTAGAATTTCAGATCAAATGAACCAATTCCACCTCTGAGTGACGTTTGGCAACTTTGGGCAGGTTATGCAACTTTTGTGGACCTACTTCCTCATTTTGCAAGCTAGAAACAGAAGTAAGAAAATATGGGAAACACTCCTGAAGAGATTATTATGAGCCCCTAGTGTGGCTGATGTGCTGTTCCCACTCTTATTTAAGGCCCACTCCCACCATCTGACAAAGAGCAGTACACACAAATGCTTTCTCACTGTATCTGCCACAATATTACGTACTAAATATCTTCGAAAATTTAACCTCTTCCTCCTATTACCCATGGCACACTAAACTATCTTTTATATGTCTTAATCGACAAATTTAATCTATATATATATTGATTAATATATGATCATATATATATATGATCATTCCACCTTGGTTTGCTGCCACTTGAGTTCTTGAATAAGAAAGTGGGATGAATTCCACCTACTCCAGAAGAGGTATGTAAAGTGTTTTCCACTGAATGTGGCATTTTTCAAGCTTTTAACTGGTGAATCATTTTCATTTTGACTTTGAAATATATTCTCAAACTTAATATTAGAAATGACATTATAGCCCAATAAGAAATCAATTTGTAAAGTCAATGAATGGGGACTATCACAACAGTTTACAGAAAGTCTGATGATGGGCTTCATTAATACATAGTAGTAAACAGTTTTTAAAGGGTATAGCATAAACTCTAATTTAATTTAATATTTGTATAACACTTTAAAAAAATAAGTCACAAAACAACCGCTTGCTAAGAGTGTTTAATTTTAGTATTCTAGGTTAAATTATCTAAAAATGTTTTCTAGTTAGAAAGTAAAAATATAACCCATTCTATTTCCTTTCCAGTTTGAATTTTAATGTTGGTAAAGACAACAAAGGCAATGCTTTCTATGTGCCAGCTGTTGGGAGAAACACCTGTCTGGTGCTCTCTGGAGCATCTGTGTCATCTGTTCTAGTGAGGGTTATGGCCATATTTTTTTTTGGAGAATGAAATTGTGATGGTCCTTAAGGTGTTGCTTAGCATTTGTTCACATAAGACACAAGATAGATTTTGGTTTCCCATTTTTAGCAAAGTATTTCATATGATTAGGATGTATTGAATGGGTTCTTATTAGCTTTGTAAATAAGCAAAGCACAGAATCACAGTTACATAGTTGATACACAAAATAATTTCTGGCCTAACTATATATAATCAAATAGAATGAAGCATTTGATGAAATTTCTGAGAAAGGGACTTGCATTCCGTTCACTGGATATGGATCCTAAGGGAATATAAACATTATTACTATTGTTGGCTATCAGACACAGAGACCTGTATTATTTACAGAAATCACAAATAGAAACTGAGTTTTGAACTTGTTTTTTCTGATGTATGTGCTGATATTCATTGTGATTCATTAATTGAGACTATTTCAACCAAAAATTCTGTTACTTGCCGCATTATTATTTCAAAAATAGAAATCCAAGAGACCATGTCTCCTTTAACTGTTCAAGCCAAATTGGAGGTTTCTGAGCATGTTCTTCTGCCACCAATACAACCAGCTTAAAGCTGTACAAGAATGATGAGCTCATCTACACAGGCAATACAATTGTGCATTAATATAGAGTAATAGATTCTTTCTCTCTCCATTCTTCTCTGAAGATAAAACCCAGGCCAGTGTGCGTGCTACAAACCCAACTCCGTTTACAAAGATTGACTGAGAGGCTCAGTAGAATCTCTCTCTAATGCATTTTTTTATTCAAGTAAAGATAAGGGTAGATTGTTGCACTAGCCAGGATTCTTTAGAGGAATGGAACAATATAATGGCTAGATATAGTTATTAATTATAAATAAATAATTTATTAAATAAGTTTACTTCAAAATATTAACAGTTGAATCACACCTGAGAGGCGGAGAACCAAGTCATTGCTCAGACTGTGGGGCTAGGTGACTGGGCAGTCTCAATCTGGTGCAGAAAACCTGGAATTTCTAGGGAAATGCTGGGCCTTAGTTAATGACTAAAGTCTGGAGACTCTAATGGTGAGTTCAGAGAATGAGTCACAGTTAGCAGCAGCATGGTAAATGGATTTGGCAGTGAAGGAAGGCAGAGTGAACAAGAGGTGAATAAACTTCCTTATGCTACAATCTATTTTCTCTGTGTAGCTTTGGAGCCTGTCCTGGAACTGTAGACCACATCTGTGGACAAGGCTCTCCTCAGACTCATAGAGATCTACCTGCCTCTGCCTCCTAAGTGCTGGGATTAAAGGTATGTGCCATCACCGCCCAGTCTGCTAGAACCCTTTTCATCTGTACCACTGAGCACTGCTAACAATTTGTGGCTGGCTGCTACCACAGATGTAACTACTGCTACCACAGAGTTCTGCTACCCAGATGTGACTGCTGCTACCGCAGATGTGGCTGCTGCTACCGCAGATGTGGGTGCTGCTACCACAGATGTGGCTGCTGCTACCACAGATGTGACTGCTGCACCACATATGTGGCTGCTTCCATGGAGTTCTCCTACCACAAAGTGCTGCCCACATTTTCAGGGGGTGGGTGGAGGGCTTCCTCCTATATCAATTAAGGCAATCACGATAATTCCTCGATAGACGCTACCTACTCAGGTGACACTAATCAAGTTAACACTGAATCCAACCATCACACTTGTACAATCAGAGAAGAAAAACAAATGCTTTCTCATGTCAACTGCAGCCTTCTTGTCCCTATTTCCTCCCCTCCACGTGTAATTCTGCACCCTGTCTCTCCTCTTTCTCTCTCCCTTCCTTTCTCTATATATACAGGTATATAGAGAGGAGGTGGATGGAGGGCAAAAGAGGGAGGAAGGAAGGGAGAGAGAGGGTGAGAGTGAAGAAGCTGGAGGAGAATAAAAATAATACTCCGACATAGCATAGTCTTTGCCCATATTAAGTTTTCCCCTAAAATCTTCATTTTACAAAAATTTCCCTTGTTGAAATTTAAAGCCTTTGCTTTTAGCGGTAGAAGTAATTTCAATTCATTTCTCCAGCTTTTCTTTCCATACTCATTTTATGACCATTCAAGTATCCCAAAGGACATATTAAAATCTCCTAAACAGATTTTGAAAAAAAAATGGGCTCTTCTGTTACATGAGTGAGGAAACAGTTACAATTTTAAAAACCATTAACTCTTGTTCAGTGGCACAGTCATTCCAGAAAGAATTCTGGCAGAATTTAGTGAAAAAAAAATGTGAATACTTCCTACAACCCAGCTATCCCAGTCCTGGGTTGACACCAGGAGCAGTGCAGTTTTGGAACTCATTATGTTATCCTGTGTTAAGATGGACATTTTCCGGGAAGGAGAGTGGAAGGAAATGGAAGGATCCACCAGGAAGGGAGAGCATGCATACGATGTGGTACCACTGGGTATTATGGGCCGTCATGCAAAAACTGTAGATTATGGATGTGTCTCAGAAATACTAAAACAAATTTAAATCATAATTCATAGGCTGCTATGTGTATAAGTTAAAAAACACAATAAGACAAAAACACAAGCCTTAATTTAAGTGATTATCATATAGAAAAGGGCACAAATGAAAAATGTGATTTCTGCAAAACAAAACAAAGCCTATGTTGTTTCTATCTTTGGTTGAGCAAACCCTTTATTATCTGATAAACTGTAGAAATAAAAGGTAAAACTAGAAAAGAAATTTTGAAATAAGCGAGGAGTAGAACAGAGGAGAAACTCAAGTTTGTATTAGACAAAACATCAAGGTAGATACATCAATCTACCTTCAGAAAAGGAACACAATTAAATCAACCCTTTGCCATGGACATCAGTAGCAACACAGCCTGACAGCAAACTCCTGTTATCCTTTAGACATTGTCACATTTAGTTTAAAACAAATTTGCTTCCTCACAGGTAACACAGCCATAAATAGAAAATATGAGCTGCATCTGGTTGAGAGCCCTCAATTATGATTAAGGAAGAGACAGACCCAGACAACAAACCAGAAAGAGATAATAGAATTTCTGACTGTGTGTTTAGAATAATTTACTGTGGTGAATTACTTCTGTGACTTGAAGACTTGCTTATACCATTGCAAATGCATATTTTAATAGGAACTCAAGGCATAATTATTTTGTAGATAGCATAAATAGTTTTCATATCTTTATTAACCGAGGCTTTTCTAATTTTAATTTTAAAGATATTGTGTTTATACTAGAAAATGTAGAACGTATTGAATACTTTTTTAAGAATGATACCAATATGCACCCATGAGGGTATAAACAAGTGGAAACACATTGGAGGTTATCTTCTTATGGTGTTCTGTGAGTATATATATATATGAGTTTTGTAAGTAAATCATTATCCTTCACACAAAAAAGATAGAAAATAATTAATACTATTTTACTATTCAGTGAAAATAGCTATAACAAAATAGCATAGACTTGGTGGTTTATAAACAAAAAATATGTAATTATCGGTCTTCTGAAAGTAAGAGTACTGTGTTTGGGATTTCATCATTATGTGGTTCATGTGAGGCTCCTCGTCCACACTGTAGAACACCATCTGCACGTTCTGTGCCATTCAAAGGAAACATCAGGAACCTCTCTTAAACCCTATTTGAAGGGAACTATTTAGCATCCATCAGAGTTTCACCTTATTACCTAATTATAAAAGAACACGAACAAAGTAATCCCACACTAGCTCAGATTTGAGAATAATAAGATGTTCTTTATTTAGGGGGGACTCACAGATCACAGTCCTCTGCACGAACAGGGAACATGAACTGAATCCAGCAGCCTGGTGAGAGAGGAGAGAGAGCACAGGTGGGTGTGCTAACGTGCACCTTTTTGATACCCAAGGCCACTCCCAACCTGGTCCAGCATCTCAAAGGCCACTGGCTGAATGAGATTTCCCAGCACCTAATCATTTCCTAATGACAAACCTTTCTTTTTCATGTTGTGTTGATGGTCAGGCTTTCAGTGTGTGTGTGCGTGTGTGTGTGTGTGTGTATGTGTGTGTGTGTGTGCGAAAACTTCACTTTGCAAGGTATTACTAAACTTCCACACTTAATTAAACCTTCTTTACAAGACACACAATGGTTTTCTATTATTTTAACTAAATTATTTAGCCAGTTTCATAGTGTTGTATATTAAAATTTTATAATTCATTGTCAAAAGCACTACTTTGCACAGCATTATGGAACATTTTGGTTGTTTTCTCTTAGGAACAATTCCAATAAGTAGATTTATTTAGTCAAAGAGTAAATAAATTCATCTTGGTCTTTGGAGCAGCTCAGATCACAAGCTAGAATACAAAATTACAAAAGGGATGAAGTATCCCAAATTATCCAGCTATTTAACTTATTTTACCCGTCACAGTATACCTAAGGATATTTTGCCTTGAAAATACTTAATAATTAGACACATGCTTCTAAATGTTCTAAACATGGCAGAGCAATTCTTTATAATGAACTTAAGGAAAAGAACAGCAGCCAAAACACTGGAGCCAGAGAACCTAACATGAGCCCTGGCATTGATAATCACTAACTACATAATCATGGACAAGTGGATTATATTCTTCCCTAACTTATATCTCATGTCTGTCATTTATAGCATAAAGACAATTATTTTTCTGAAAGGTTCATGTGTCTGTGAGTGTGTGTGCTTGTGCATTTGTTTATATGTTTATTTCTGTGCTTAAGTGCAACTTACAGTTTGAAAGTGAGAAAATGTAGTTAAAACACTTATTTGACTTAATGTTGAACAACAATGTACCCTTCTATCATAACATTTTTGTGGTGTTTAATTTCTTTATTTCACCATCTTGTACCTTTTTCGATCTCTGGATAAAAACTAAGTAGAAAAACATCCTTTCTTCTCTTAACGCAAAGCAAGATGCATGCACGTTGCAAAGCTTGTGTACTTGGATCCACGCTACAGTCCTATACAGCAATAGCATGCACTGGATTCTGCAAAACTTCCTTTCCAAAACATTTGGTGCCAAAGGCCAAAGAATTATCTGGCCATGGGCTGTAAATGCTGTTGATTTTTCATATCCTCTTAATCTGTACCTTCCTATGTCATCTAACAGAAACTAACATCAATTGCTTGTAAAGGTAAAACTTAGTTGAAATGCAGTCGCTTTAGTAAGCTTTGCCTCTGAATTAACTCAGTGCCTTAGATGGCTCAATTTCAAATGTCTGTGTATAGTCTAAAACGTCCAGTGCCAGGGCCATTTTCTAACTCAGTTGGAGTGACCGTCTCCTCTGGTTTTCACCTTTAATTTCTTCTCTCACTTTTGTGTCTTCACAAATACTTGTCTTCATAAATACTTGAATAGTACAGTGATAAAAATTGATGCATTAAAATAAAGTAATTTGATTTTGTAGAGATGAGAAAAACAGGTTCATTTAGTTTAATAGTTACACAACCAAATGCAATATATCATGTGAAACATGGGGAATTCAAAAATCTGAATTAGGACCAATGAATTTAAAAGGCTTACAGATTATCATATGTACATACAACCTTACACATGTTTATACTCATATAAAAATGCATCCTGAAGCACTGGTAGCATAGAATGAGTTTTATACAGGAGTTTCATATGACATTTAAAACTGAGAGCAAAGAGAAGTTTCCTATGTTGTTGAGCTTTGAATTTATCAACTATACCACATATGCTTTTTCCCACTGAATTTATGACAGTTGAGAAGAAAAACACAGATAATGAACAAGTGGAGATCAAATTGTCAGTTTTTAGCTGGGCATAGTGGTGTGTGTGTGTGTATTCCTAGGACTCTGAGTTGACATAAAAGAAACTATAAAATTTGAGGCCAGCCTGAACAAAATTGTGAGATTGTCTCTAAAAATAAAAAAAAGTCAGATTCACGACTGATAACGCAATTTGGAAAAAGTCCCTATTTTCAGAGTTACAGACAACTTTTGAATAATTTCATCCTGTTGCCCTGCATGAACCAAAGGTTTTGGAAAGGGTCAAAGAGAGGTTGGCATAGCCTCACTTCCCTACATAAAAAGCTGAGCAGACTAGTCTTCCTGCTGAGGTTTGATCTGGCAGACTTGGTCAAAAGAGCAGTAAGGAGGAACAAAAGAGAAGGGATTTGGGGAAGGAAGAGGAAGAGTGAAAGCAGGGATCTCTTACTTGATCCAAGCTTTATGTGAAACACAGTAGCATCTGCATTTGGTACTTCCCTGGTTGGTGGCGCCCCTGGTCTTCACCGCAGGGGGCTGGAAGCAGGAGAAGAAAATTCAGAGTGAAATTTCTTCATCTTTGCTTTTCTCTTGTCTCTGTGGAGGGTTGTGTGCCTTACGCTTCTGACTCGTGGTAGGTGATTTCTGGGCAGCTTCGGGACCTTTCCCAGCTCTGCACTTGGATGTCCTCCAGCACACCTAACTGCTGGCCTCTCCACCCACCTGGGAGGCTTTGTAAGAAGAATGGTTTCTAAGTCAACTGGAGCCGCACAGTCCTTTGGAGGTTCTTCCCCTGTGGCAGCATGAGACACCTCCCCAAGTGGATCATCCGCCTTGTCCTGCAGACAGCTATAATTTCTCTCTACATGTATCAGGCACTGTGGTGGTCCAGGGAAACAGGGAACACGTGGCAACCCTCCAAGCTGCTGTGCGAGAAGCTCTGCTCTCAAGTCAAGTGGCAGTACTTCTTTCTCACCAGACAACTTTTAAGGTTCACGATTAAACACAACAGCCCGTAAAGAAACCTTAGAAAACCTCTCTTCAGATTCCTTTGACTCTTTTACATACTTCATATAAACTTATTTTAGAAAATGAATATCAGTTAGCAAGCACTACCTCTGAAGTTTTGCCAAAGAGAACAATACCTTACACCATGAACCCTGGAATCAGTTTACAGAGGGCACGAGGTTCTTGTGCTCAAACAGCACTAGGGAAAGCAGGAATTTTTTTTTAATTAATTGATTTTAGAAAGGTATCTTTTTTCATTTTACATACCAATCCCAGTTTCCACTCCCTCTCCTCCTCCTGCTCCCTCCACATCCCTTTCCCCACCCTTCATTCACTCCTCATAGAGGGTAAGACTTCCCATGATAAGTCAACAAAGTCCAGCACATTGCTTTGAGGCAAGACCAAAGCTTTCCTCACTATATCTAGGCTGAGCAAGGTATCTCTCCAAAGAGAATGGGTTCCAAAAAGCCAGTACAAACAGTAGAGATAAATCCAGGTCTCACTGGAAACCAGGAATTTTAAACAGGCAAGAATGTTTCTTCAATAGAAGGACTGTATACCTGTTACTGCCTGCAAAGCTGAGAATGAAAGTAGTCAATAGCCTGGTGATCTGTGTTATTTATGAGAGGAGCCAGGCCACACCTGGATTCCCAGGCTATTATGTTTATCCCAGACTGTTACTCTATAGACTTTGATACAGAGCACCATTTCTCAGTCAATAGAACCAATTCTTATGGAAGAGGTGACATGTAGTTTGCAAGAGTTTCAATGTAGTCACTCCATAAGCTTTACTATGAGAGTTGTCACCAGTAAGCTTTTATTCAAAGTTGCACTGTTCTTAAATATGCCTAAAATAAACTGCTTGGGGTCAGATATTCGAAGTTTGAACCAACACTGGCTACTGAGTCATGATGAACCAGATTTCCTTCTTGTCTCACAGGATTCCTTACTGTGCCCTTAGTGTTTGCAGAGACCCTCAACACCAGCTGCCTAATTCTTGAGTATAATTTTCTAGAAGTAGCTAATATACCATATTTATCCATATTCATGCCTCAATTTCATCTTTGTTTTGGTAAGATATGTTTTCATTATATGTAGCAGGCATTCCTTAAAATCCCAATTCTCCAGTCAGAGCTTCCCAAATGCAGGGATAACATATTCCCAAATGCTACCAACCCCGCACAATTTCATCATTTATAAATTACAAATTATGTTGTATTACCTGATAGTATTATGTATAAATCACCAAAATCTTTGATTCAAGCATAATCAAATTTTATTGATTTGCAATAAAGTCTTATTGGTTTTCGGTACACTGTCATGGTTTCTCTTTCATATAGAATTTTCTAAAAACAATCGTTCTTCAGAAGTGATGTCATTCCTTCTCTTAGAAAAAAATAAAGCCAATTAAATTAATAAATAACTTTTTTTGTCATGGCTTTATATCACAGTCACAGAAGGTAGTTTTTCTAAATGTCTTGACAAATTCTCAGCAGCTGTAGCTAGATGGTTAACTCCTTTAGCACCTTAAAGTTGATTATAATGGAATCTTTACTAATTCCCAGTTTCAAAGCCTTTATATAACTTTTAAAACTTCTCTACAGGGTAGTTCTTGGTAAATAAACCAGTTCCTGACATCTGTCCCACTCCCCTGTTTCTCCTGCAGAGTGAAGATCACCTCTGACTCAGCACTGACTTCAAAGGGTAAGCAATCTCCAGTGCGCACCGTGCTTTAACTGTTCCGAGCTCTTGGCGCTGCTCTGAGCTTTGTCTGCAGGACCCACTTGCATTTGTCCTGCTTTGCCTCTCCCCCAATCGCGCTGACTCTCTGGTCTGCACTCAGACTTTGCCTACTGTCTCTTCTCTCGCTGGCTTGGAAATGTCACTCAGTCCTTTGGCTTTGGTCCAATCTTCTTCTTAATTGTCAGGTTGATATTTCTGGCTCAGAGTGCTTGACTGAAACCTTGATTTCGCTTTCTGTCTGTTATTCAATGTAACTTGGGTATGTAATGAATATAAGATGTTCAGCTTGTCCTAATGCCTCCACTATCCCTTCCTCCTAACCATGCTATTCCCCACCCTCCACAGATAGCTTTGCTCTTTCCATTGTCTTCTGGCCTAGTAGATAGTTCCAGTTTCTTGGGCCTAGTTCAAAAGGCCATCAAAATTCTTTTATTTCAGTATTTGCCTTCCATTAATTCAGAACTTTCATTTTTCTACTTTTAATGAATTGCAGCAGCATCATTTCCTGTGACAGCTTTGTGGAAACCCCCACAATAACCTGTTAGGAGGCTGATATCTAGGGAAGACTGATTCTCTCTCTTTAAGTAGTCTTTAATTACCTGTTGCTCTTCATAGAGAGTGGGTAAGATTGTTCCCATCTACACTGGGATGTCAACTGTAGGTCTTGTTTAGGAAGCCATGTTGTTTAGAATTTATGCTGGTAGCTTCCGGTTCATAATTAAAAGGCAAAAATTCCAAACAGACCACCTGGTCCTCTGACTCTCATGATCTTTCTGCCCTCTCTTTCACTAAGTTCCCGGAGACTTGGACATAGGAGCCATGTTGTAGACGGATCACCTGGAGATGGACAGACTGGAGTCACTTGTTCTTTGAGCTTTGACCAGTTGTAGCATTCTGTAATGATTGGCCAGTTTTATAGTACTAGGCATGATTTCCATTTGTTTGAGCAGGCTTTGAGTCCAATTAGACAGATATGGGTTACTGTTAAAGGGCCACTATCATACCTTGGGGATACTTGCCTTTGAGATAACTAGCTATGATGGTCATTGCTGGAGTTCATAAGAATCATAGCTGCACAGTACTACCGGTTATTTTCCTCTTTTGGCTGCCTTCTGGTACTTTGGGGAAGAGTCCTTTGGATCATTTCCAGCTCAAATCTTTCAAGCCCTATATCCAAAATACAGTGTTTTCAGCAATCAGAACTTTTCTTTAAATTCTGAGAGACAACCAAGTGTAATAGCAATAACCTATATTGCTTGGAACTCTCTTAGCCTCCTCTGACCAACAAGTTGAAAGAAGGCTTCTCACAACTGGTACTGGGAACTTTGTTAGATAGTCTAGATCTCTTGGGAAAAGTATTATAACCTCAAGTAGTATAATTTCATTAAAATAAAAGTGTGTATACATTTAGATGTTATAATTCTAGGTAAATATAAAATAATTACCAGGTGTGAGCAAGAATGGATCACAAAACACACAACGAAACCCACTTTAAGAGTTTTCAGGAGAGAGAAAGACACATGCACAGGCCTTCGGAGTTGGTCCAGAGAGAAAGCATGGAGCAGGCATGTCCAGCTTTTAAAGACTACCTAGTGCATGCCCACAGGGGCTTACACATGTGCACAAGGGCTTAAGTAGCTGCATTATGTGTAGGTGATGTGACCACGCTGCATGTAGGTCACATAGGGCTTGAGGACCCTTGGTGGCTATGTAAATTATCTAAGCACTTGTTGGCATATGTGAGACCCTGGAACCCGGAAGTGCCAGCCAAAGCACTGGGTGGCGGAAACCATAACATAAGGAAAATGGAAGACAGAGATTAATTAGCTTTTCTGAGTCGTCTCTCATTTCAGAATTCCAAAAGTCTGCCACATCTCAGTGACCATACTCTGTCTCAGGACAGGCAGTTTGGCTTGAGGCTTGGACCACACTCAATGGAGCTCTGCTTGGTGAAGCTGTGAAGTCATTCTTAAAAGCTGATCTTGGGAAGCAGTGGAGTCTTTGCAGACTAAGAGTAACAAAAGATTCTTGCTGACTCACTGCAATAACTGCTAACATCAAGTTGCTGCTCAGGATATGCTCAGACAGACACATTCCCACATAGATAGACCAGGCTGACCTTGAACTCATGGTGGTTCTCCTTTATCACCCCTACTGCTCCTGAGTCCTGTGGCTACATGTGTGAGCCACCATATCTGATCTCATGATCCTTTAATACTTCCTTGGTTATTCAGTAAGTGCCATTCTGATGAAAGTCAGGGTCATAGAAAGCCTCCATCTGTATGACGGTTCCCCATAGAGCTCAATTTGCAATGAAAAGCAGACAAATAGGAAAGTACCTTACTATTAATGGCTTGGGACTACACAATAACACTCCATCTGAAAAGGAACTTTTCTCATTAGTATAAATTGTTGATATTATTTACTTACTAATAGTCAAGTTAATTGGGGTGACAATTTATTAACACATTTCCAGAATTGACTTTTGTTAAGCTCCGTATTGTACAAAAGTGAAAAGTGAATATTAGGTTAACCAAAGAGTTGGTCCTATCATTGTTAGACATATGGTTTCAACCATAGTTAGGGATTTGAAACTCAAGCCCCTGGCAGAATTTTGCTATTTGTGTCTGAAAATTTTAAGTACTTAAAATGTTTTCTGTTTATGATTCTCTCTTGCTTGCTCTTGTCTCTTTCTTTCTGTCTCTCATGTGTGTCTGTGTGTTTGTGTGTGTGTTTGTCTTTCTCTATGCCTTTCTCTTGTGAGTGCATGCATGTGTGTGTGTGTATGTGTATACTCTCAGGAATCAACTATCTTCTATGGCAGGTTCTTGGTATCCAATTTACTTGGGTTGTGAGAAATGCACTGTAAGTATTTTTACCCACTGAGCCATTTCACTAGCCCTTATATACTTCTAAACTTTAGTTTCCTAATCTGTTTCCAAACTGAAAATTGTAAACAAAGAAAATAAATAATCAGCCAGATACAACACTGGAGAGAGTTGACATGAAGTCAAGACTCTACTAATGTTAGCTATTTTTTTTCAGGTTTCCTCTTGGTTGTTCTTCAAAATCACATCTTAGGACTTCTAACATATCTCTAGCTCTTTATTTCAAGACAATTGCCTTACATGATATAAACCATATAAAGGGACCAGCTCTATATGTGTCTCTGGTTATGCAATGAACTAATGGCCCACTGCATATGACAGACTTCTTTCTCAAACAATTGTAACCAAGCACAGTGGGGTTGCTCCTTGCTGAAAAGAGAACTGATGGTACAACCAGGAGATGTCATGTAGTTAAGCTTGTTGCAAGTAAGAGGAACACCGGGGACAATTCTCAAGGCAATGTCTCCATAGTGAAGAAGTCAAGGGTTTTCACTGGAGAAATTCTAGCATGTTCATACAGGCCTATCATCACTAGGAAAACAGAGCATAGTTCCTGAGCATGCCTAGGCAGGGAAAATGCCTTTTTATACAAACATTAGAAATGGCAGAGTGGAGTGTAGTATGATTAATAAAAACCCAGAGACAAAAATGGGGGTTCAACCGGCTAATCAGAAAAGCAAAGCAGCCAGTCACTGTCTCTTACATCTACCTCAGTCTAAAATGGTGATACTGCCTTCAGTAACCCTCAGACTGAGACTGTGGGTGAGAGCTGTCTCCTCTCATTTTATAATCTTGTCTAGGGCTGGGATTTAAAGGTGTGCACCACCTGGTTCCTATAGGAAACTAGTGTGGCTACTGGGATTAAAGTTGTGTGTCACCACTGCCTGGTCTGTAAGGCTGACCTTTGGGGCTGTTTTACTCTCTGAACTTCAGGCAAGCTTTATTTATTAAAATACAAATGAAATATTGTTGATAGAGGTTTCTGTCCCACCAGGTCCCGCAGTCGTTCAGTCCCAAAGAAATACAGAGGCCTGCATTAATCATAAACTGATTGGCCTATTAGCTCAGGCTTCTTATTGATTAATTCTTACATCTTAACCCATAATTCTTGTCTGTGTTAGCCATATGGCTTGGTACCTTTCATCAGCGAGGCATTCTCATCTGCATCCTCTATGTCTGTGTGACAACTGAAGACTGGGTCTTTCCTTTTCACAGAATTTTCCTGTTCTCGTCATCCTGCTTCAACTTCCTGCCTGGCTACTGACCAATCAGCATTTTATTAAAAATAATACAAGAAAGACCATTGTTCCACAGAAAAATATCACAATACTGGTGTGTGTCCCAGATGGAGAATTTAGCATTATAATGAATAAAGTTAACTATACGTCACCTAGAAGATGACTCAATGACTCTATAATTTGGACTGGTTTGGCTGTTTTGATGTTTTTTTCTAGAATATTTATAAATAAATAAAACTGCTGGTTTCCATGTCAGAGGAGCAGCAGGTGGCTTTTGAAATTTGAGGTGTTAGTCTACCAGAAGACAACTCTCCGATGGGTCGATCTCATTTAGGCCACAGGACTATAGCCCTCAGAATGTCCTTCGCTTCTGCTGTGTCATTCCATGCTTGCTGCTGCAATATTCCTCTGGAACCTAGCATGCTTGCTGCTGCAATATTCCTCTGGAACCTCGCATGGTGTGAGTGCATGGAGGAGATCTTACTGCCTGTAGTATAGAATGTTTACCTCTTGGAAACATCCCATTCTACTGTGCATTTTTATCTGTGCATTTTCATGAAGACAATTTCCTCCTAAACTGTGCTATATAATTGATAATAATAAGAACAATGTTAGTTTATACAGAGGTTTGATGAATAAAAATAAATAAAAGAAAGTGTCACAGATAGAGCACATGAGTTTCTTTTGAGGAGCCATATAGACTGTGGTTTGGGTTAATAATTAAGAAAAACAATTGAGTCCCTGTAACCCAGAGAGTTTAAATTCTTTTAACTTTAATTTTGGGAGATATGTTCACAGGTTTCAGAGTGCATCACAGCTGAAACAAAACTTTGAAAATAACAAAGTTAGACTAAGATAGTTTTTGTTAAATAGCTTTGAAGTGAAAAACCCAAGAAGACAATCTGAAATTTTAGAAAATCACATAAGTGAATGCAGAACTCTTCAAGGTCAGGAAACAAGAACAAAGCAGCCCAGTTTTTACTAGATTATGTACTTTCCTTGCTAAATTTGGTTGATGATCAAAGATAATGATTAATGGCTTATACCCATTACTGTCCTCAGTCTCCTGACATGAAAACCTATTGATGAGTGGGTATGTATCCTAAAGATTTAAAGTAGACCTAACTGATTCTTTTTCATATATAAAAGTTTAGGTTTGTAGTTCCTTTAAGATTCCTTATAAGATTACCTTTCAAAACCAGTAATAAAGTAATTGGCCCTTTCTTTGTAACTGCAAAATGTAGCCTGCCAGTAAAAGACCTAACTGAGAAGAATATGTTGCTTGCCCACACAGTTAATCGTTAACAAGTTGTTTAGGTAGGTTACATAGGTTCCTGGGACAATTTGTTTTTTTCCTGTAATACATGAAATGTTTAACCGTGTAAGGGTTATGGAAAACAAGCTGGTTTTTACTGTTTGTTTTGTATTCATTATAGTCATTCACAGAATGTAACCACATTGTAATTCCTATACTGCCTGAAAAACTTTGTTGGAGTATATAAGTTGTAGAATAAAAAGTACACAATAGAGAAAGAACACAGGAAAGAAATAGAGAGATAAAAAAGAATAATGAAGGATGCCACCAAGAGAGTGTGTAAATGTAGTTTTCCCAAAGCTCTCAGATAGAAAAGTCTTAGCTTACACTGAATCCATGTATTCCTTTTGAAACCCTGTGCTGCTAGAGGCCAGCCCCCAGATAGCAGTATAAAACAAAACACACACATATGTATATAATGGTAATTTTACTGTCGTTTAAAAGAAAAACAACCCTTTCTTCAAAAGTGTGGGAACTTACCTCCACATAGTGGATCCTGCTGTGATATATGTTGTAATCGATTCTATCTGCACAGCACTAAGGATTTATATTTGCCTAAGATGCATATACATTAGAATACTAATAATTCAAAGTATTATTTTAGTATATTCTCAAACACAAAATTTTTTAATTAATTAATGTATTTATCTGTTTTACAGCCCAGTCATAGTTTTCCCTCCGTCCTCTCCTCCCAGTCCCTCCCCTACTCCCCTCCGTTCTCACCCCCTGATCCACTCCTTCTACATTTCTGATCAGGAAAAGCAGGTCTCCCATGAACAACAATAAAACATGACATACCGATGTGCAGTAAGACTAAGTATTTCCCATATATTAAGGCTGTGCATGGTGACCCAGTATGAGAAGAAGCATCACATTAACCTGGAAGAAAGTCAGAGACAGCCCCTATTCCCACTGTTAGGATTCCAACAAGAGGGCCAAGCTACACAACTGTAACATATCTGAAGAGTTCTAGGTCAGTCCCACCAGGCTCTCTGGCTGTCACTTCAGTCTCTGTGAGCCCATATGAGCCCAGGTTAGCTGATTCTGTGAGTTTTCTTGTGGCGTACTTGGCCTGTTTGGCTCCTACAATCCTTTCTCCCATCTTCTGCAGGTTTCCCCAAGCTCAGCCTAATGTTTGCCTGTGGGTCTCTACATCTGTTTCCATCAGTTGCTGGATAAAGCCTCTATGATGACAATTGGGCTAGGCACCAATCTATGAGTACAGCAGAATATTGTTAGGCATCACTACATTGACATTTTTTCCTCCAGTTGTGTTTGGTTCTAGTCTAGGTTTCTGGGTCATCCTACCTGTCAAACACTCAAAACTCTTTAGCCAGAATTCTTTACTCTTCTCAGTCTGAAAATCTCCCTTCCTGGTAATAAAAAGGACAGCAAGCAAATGCTGCTATTCCCAGTTGTACTATCATTTCTAACGTCGTAACTACATGAGTCCAACACCTCATTTCCTTTTCATATAACCTTATACTGCCTGACCTCTCTGAACTGTGTCCCACACTACCATGGAAAATGTGATTAATAATAATACCTTTGTAGCATTCTTCCTGACCAAGATTACATATGTGTTCTCGGCTGGCTGTTGGATGCATAATAAATATTAAAAAAGAAAAATTCTTGTAATATTGCTCACATTTCCCATCAGCAATTGACTGAGTGTTTTACCACTTAATTACATGTTTTCTTCCTGTCACACAGTGAAAGGAAGAGTTTTATTTTTTCCACTGGTTTTTGTAAACTTATGCTTTAGTTTTCTTGATATGTTCTTTAAGATACTGTCCTAAACATGTTCTAATGAAAACACCCATGGACATATTCATGTCTTCCCATAGGGTCAGAATTTAATGAAGAATAATAAATTCATGAGTTCTGTTGGTTTCATTGGCTGCGATTTGCCAAGTAGGCCACATTTCCCATGACAGCTGACCACTTGAGAACACTTCTTTTATTACACTTTTACTTGTGAATATTAACTCTCAGAACACACATTACGCCTCACACACTAAATGTGTCATATGTGTATATGCAGGTTACAAAACAGCTGCAAGAGACTAAAGAGGTGACAGCAGAGTTCACAAAACAGAGTGAGTACTTACTGGGGGCAGAGATAGGACTGTTAATGAGGAGCTGAAGAGAATCCCTGCATTTCAATGTAAGCAACCCTGCTGGAGATTACTGCCCAGAAAGCTGCATACAGCAAAGCTGCATGAGACTTCAAAGATCCTAGAGGTGAGGCCTTCACAATCACTGCCTTAGGTGTCTTCCTCTCCATAGGACCTGGGTGATGGTGATGTGCCTTTCCTTTTTCTGCCATATTCTGTAAGTTCTCAAGCATATAGGCATAATTTTAAAATGCCATGTACTCATTTGATCCCAGTATAATTTGATAAATTTATGTAAGGTGGTGCTGTATTTGCTTTTATGAACATATTACCTTTCAGCACTTCCTTGGCAGTGCTGGACAGGTGATAGTATTCATATTCATGACAAGGTGGAGAGTCATCCAGTCTTTGAGTTTGCACTCACAAAGGGTGTATAATATTACTTATAAAATGGAATCAATCAGTTAATGCATAGCCTGAAACCTACTGTTTCATTTAGAGCAGGGCAGTGGCTGGTTTTCATAGATTCATGGCATGCTTTCCTTTTGTCTTTACCTTTGTTTCCATCACCACTGCTACATTATAACGTGAAGAGCTGTATAAGCTGCTCAGATTTACCTCAACGACTTCCCATGCAGGCTGCCACACCTAAGTAGTTCTCACAACTACTCTTCTTTAATGAAGGTCATAAACCAACTGTACAGTATATAGATACCAAACTATTTCCTTTCATATTTTGTGCAATGCCATTTTAAACCTTATTGTTCTTTTAAAATAGAGTGACTTTCTCACTATTTGCCTTTTATTCTTTTATCCCTTTTCCTCTTAAATTTAAATTTTAAGTGAAGAACTAAAGTATAAGACATGGGTCTGGCTTTGTGCCTCATCCTAGTAAATTTAGAAAACAACTAAATCTGCTAGTCTTTTCTAGTTTCTGCCACAGCCGGCCATAGTCGCACCACGGCCAGGTTCAGGTCCTGAGTCGGCACAGGAGAGTCAGCACACAGAAGTATCTGCCCAGAGAAGTTCCACACAAGTGGCCCACCCTGAATAAATCAAGCCTTCTTTATTTATATTTCAAAAGGCAAGCATTCACCTCCTGTAAAAACGAATATGTTTTCCCCCAACTCACACATCAAAACAACTTTTAAATTAAAACAACAATTTGTTAACTTGGCTAAATATCGAGCCAGGCACACATCCTGTCCCTACAAAGCTAAAAAATGATAAACATAGACACACAGTCTCAAGAACAATAATATTGTTCAAAACTTAACAAAGCATATTTGTAGAAATAGGGGTGATTGACTGTAAACTGCATGCATTCAGTTAGCTTGTTATTTCTCCACCTGTTCCCTTGTCCTATAAAAGGGTCCTGCACACCTAAGCCTCTCTATAAAGGATGAACTTTGATAAGGCACTCTTTTTTCATCTTAATGTTTTCCCTCAGAATTAGGAGACTTAGTTAATGTCCTCTTTGTTGTTTCTTTTTTGTGTCCATTAACTTTTATTGCCACCAATCATGGCAGAACTAAATCAGAAACATTATCAGGCTCTGGGGTGACAGCTGGTGTTTCCAGAAAAGAAACCTGAGAGGCATCAGTTCCCAAAGAATTTTAAGGGAAATATTGGAGAAAAAAATTGAATTTCAGGGAATGATCACATTTGTCCCACGAGTAACTGACAAAATGAAACTAAAAAACCACCAAAAGAGTCATAAATATTATGAGACAGAAGAGAGCATGCAGGCCGCACAGTGCCAGCAGTGTTCTGTGCTTGCCTGAGGTCCACTGCTCCTTGCTGAATGAGAGTTCATCTCCATGGGTCTTGCCTTGTAAAGATCCATGCACAAGCATTCATATGCTGATCTGAAACCAGGTCACATGGTTCCCAACAACAGCCACACCATCTGTTTTTTTCAGGGTTACTACTCATGTGATGGACGAAGTGACCAAAAGCAAGTTGGAGTTTATTTTGCTTATACTTCCACATCTGTACATAACAGAACGAAATCAGGGCAGGAACTCATACATGGCAGGAACTTGGATGCAGGAACAGATACAGAGGCCATGGAGGAATGCTACTTACTGGCTTGTTCCTCATAACTTGCTCAGCTTACTTTCTAAGAAAATCCAGGACCACCAACCAGTAAAGGGGTGGTATCACACTGCATGGGCTGAACTCTCCCCTATCAATCACTAATTAAGAAAATTTATAAAGATTAGCCAGCTTACAGCATGATCTTATGGAGGTATTTTCTTAATTAAGGTTCCCTCCTCTCAGAGGACTTTAGCTTGTGTCAAGTTGACATAAAACTAGCCAGCACATCTTCCTTTGGTGAATGTGGTAATGTGGTACAAGGTAGTAAATCTCTTTTCCTCTACTCTTCAGTGAGCAGAAACATGGTAGGAACACATGCATAACAAATTTCTAGGAGCTCTACTCTCCCTACTAGGAGAAGCTCCTATGAAATTCCCAACTCTTGTAGGTTTTACCATGCAAACACTCTAAAATAGTCTCTGAGAAGCAACACATGAATCATCAACCTGGCAATCCCTTAAATCAATTCTGTTGAAAAAAACAGGCAATGAGAAGCTGGAGGCAAAGATGTTATTCATTGATAACTAGCATAGGTCCCGTTTTCTTCCCTGCAATATGTAAAGATTTTGTTGTGGTTCTCTATCTTAAAAGTCAGGTGAATACTTTCTTCTAAGAAAATTGATTAACATGTAAATTTTTCTTAAGACAATAAACTTTTTAAACTGAAAATGGTTGAGGCACAATGAAATCAAAATGTTGTAGATTTCATTGTAGCCTCTTGTACTCACTTAGTAGTGGAAAAGCAGGGTGCTAAAGAGAGGTAAGCTGATAGGTATATATATATTTGATGATATGATATGTTCAACTTTCACTTGGATTGAGATGCATTAGAGAATGTTATTAAGTAAAATAAAAACTATTGTCTATTGCTGTATGCTTATTTGTGTAAGAGAGAGAGAAGAAGAGAGAGAGAGAGAGAGAGAGACCAAAACATACACACACAGGGTGTGGGCAGAGAGAGTTCAACAGAGAAAGAGACAGAGACAAAGAGAGAACATGTGTCTGGGAAGGGAAACTTCATTTGCCTAAATGATCTCATTAGAAGCAGCAGTAATATTTGTAAGAGATTCACCCAGAGTTACAATTATATTACCTATTGAATGCTGCTTAGGAAGCTATAGGATAAATTAGAGAACACTGGCCAAGGAAGTAGAGAAACAAATAGTCGCTTGTGTAGTATGAGGAGCAGGCTGCATCCTGCCACCTGGCCCACAGAAATTGTATTAATTAAATTATTGCCTGGCCCATTATATCTAGCCTCTCCTTGGCTAACTCTCACATCTTGATCTAACCCATTTCTATTAATCTGTGTTCACCACGAGGTTGTGGCTTACCAGGAAAGATCCTAATCAGCGTCAGACTCAGACAGGAGTTTCATGGTGTCTGCTACACTGTCTTCTTCCTCTCAGAATTCAGTTCTCTTTTCCACGCCTACCTAAGCCCTTCCCTATTAAAAAGCCAAGGCAGTTTCTTTATTCAACCAATGAAAGCAACACAAAATACAGAAGGACCTCCTACACCACACTTGAATGAATTGTTCACTAGCTGTGGAAAGTTTTTTGTGCAAAGTTTTATTTGTGGAATATATACATTAATTCTTTTTCTGACCAGTTAGGTTCAATGACAGGAGGTCTAAGTTCAAATCAAGATAGTATAATGCATGGTTTCTTGATAGGTAGGCCAAACAAAAGATCTGAAAATTAAAATGGGGAATAGCCTAAGGTAGTATGTCTCATATAGATAGTATTGCCCTGATACTTAATATCAATGGTATAATGAATAAGCAAGGATGCTACCCTTATCAGAAGGCTGCTACCTGGCTAAACTTTATGATAATTATATCCCATACTGCTAATTAAAGCATAGTCAACAAGTCAAATTCTCAAGTCTTTGGTTACTATGACAATCTTATAGAATGAGAGTTTAGGTCATAGATAATGGTTTAAATTACATAAAGAAATTTTACCCAAAAGTATTAAGGCAAAACTACATGTAATTTTTCACTAACCTCTATAAGTAAACCACCAAATTCTCCCCTTAGCTGGACCGACACTGGTACACAGGTGAGGGCACCATAAGCTGTGCTGCTTTCTAATCTGCAATTCTTGTTAAGAGCCAACGTTTTGATTATGAAGTGATACTGTGATATTTTTGTAAACTTTCAGTGTTTTTCCAAACTAAATTTTGGACTTAGTTTCTTGCATTTAATCTATTTGTATTTTTCTTTAAACTTTTTAATTTGTGATAATTTCATGCATGAGTACTGCATTTACATCATTTCCAGTCCCCCTTCCCTTTTAGTTCCTCCCTATCTTCTCTGATTCCTCTCAAAGTCACGACTTCTTTTTAGTTAATTAACATTGTATATATTTAAACACCTAGAGCCTGTAGTACTCCTCTTATGTATATATGTTTAGGGCTAATCACTTGAGTTTGAGTAACCAATCAGGTGGCTCATTCCAGGAGAAAATGCATTCTCCCTCTTTCCGGCACCATTAATTGGTGTCACTCTTCATTTAAGAGTGAGACCATGTAAAATTTCCCTGATCTATACTGAATGTCAGATAGTGTTTTCATTAGACCAGTCTCATCTAGGTAGCCATATTGTTGAGACTGAAGGTATAATACTTCTCTGTCTTGCCTAGCAAACACTATCCAGTAGCAGGTATCCTGGTCTTTTGGCTCTTTCTATCATTCTCCCTACACTTGTATGATTTCCTGTGAACTATATGCATAACAGTTGTATTGTATGTTTGTTTGTCTGTCTGTCTGTATGTGTATGTATTTGTATACATATATATAAAGCTGATATATCAGTTTTAGCTGTGCAGCTTATGGTCCCTTACTCTCTGTGTTTTGACTAATTGTAGTTTGCTATAACAGTCTCCAACTTTTGCAAAGGAGGTTTCTTTGATAAGGAAAGAGAGCTGTATTTTTTTTATAAATATTTACATTAAGCATTGGTCTTTGGAAATTTGTTCTTAAAAATACTGAGGTATTTCTATGCATTTATCTAAAGACTTTAGGAATATAGAACTTAATATTACTGAAATCAAAATAGGTAGTTTTAAAAAACTGTAGATAAACACTCGAGCTTTTATTTGCATGTTTCTTTGCTTGCAATTGCAAAGTATTCAGTTGCAACTATAAACTGCTCTATTCTTTAGTGTACTAAAAAGGATGCTCATATGAGAGTTGCAGGAAGTAAACAAATACAAAATTAGAAGTTAGGAGAGTGGACTTGAAAAATAGCACATAATTTGCCTAGTGTTTAGAAAGCCTGAGCTTTGCTGCTCAACACTTACAAAATTAATTAACTGATTGATTGATTGACTAACAAGAAATATTAAGTATATCACATATTTTCTAAGGTCTAGTTTGGAAAATGACTTTGATGTCAATTCAAACAAACATATTAATAAAGTAAAAACTATACTTTAATATCTGAGCAGGAAGTAACAACATAAATGAGAAATTCAGTCTGAAAAACAGAAATATGAGAAATTTATGATGCAATAAATCTCATTAAAAAAGCAAAGTGTCATATAATACTAATAAACTAGATCAAACAGAAGGAAGAATTTTAAGGATTAAACATAAGGTTGAAAAAAAGATTACATTCAGATATTTATAAACAAAAATATTAAGCATATGCACATAAATTCCATCATCAAGAGACTAAACCCGAGAATCTATGGAATACCAGAATTACCTGACACATACATTAAACACATACAATACCAAATGACTTTAAAGTAGAAAATTCTCAAGCTCTAGGAGAAAACATGGTCACTAGAGCTAATAGACATGATCAGAAGAAAACCTCTACATGTTACATTGTAGTCAAAATTCTAGTTCTACAGGAAATAAAGTGAGATTAATACATGCAAGAGGACAATGTTGACTTATGTATGAAGATAAACTTACCAGTATTATGTAACTTTGAGTGAGATGAATAAATATCTATTTACCCCTAAGTAGGTCAGCAATAACAAAGAAGAAACATTATTCTACACAGGTCAAGCTTGGTAAAACAACAAGTTCTTGGCATTACTTACAGGAGTGTGGATTAATAATTACTTATAGGAGGATGAGTAACTCCTCTGAGGTAAAGTTTCATCTAAAAGCCTTACCATCATGAATCAATGACTCAGGAAACTGTGCTCCTGGAGTTTTCTCACCAACATGCAAATGCCTCTACTGGACAAAGTATCCTCTCAGAAGACTTTTATTATCTTGGGGGAAGGGTATTATGGATCTTGTAACTATCTAAGCTACTTGAATTTTCTAAGGTTCCTTGACTTCCTAAGTCCTTTAAGTTTCTTGAGTCTTAAAAGCTTCATTCATTCCTTTAGGAGGGAATGTTTCAATTTAGAGAAAAGAGTTACACAAAAACCATAACATAATTTTCAACAGAAGCCATAAAAGTCAGAATTGTGTGTAATAATATAATACAAGACCAAAGAGTAAATGTCTGCCAAAAAAGATTGCCATATCTAGTAAAGTTGTCTTTAAATTAATAGGAAGATAATTTCCTTAACAGAAAAAACAAAATTAAACAATTCATGATCATGCAACCCTATACATACAAATGTATACAAGAGGAAGGTGGAAGAAAAGTAGACACAAATACACAATCTTGGGAAAGAGTGGACTTCATGATAGGAATAAATGAACAAATTATAATGGAGAAATATGTGTTAGACTCAATAATTTAGCAAATTTTTAATTTGACTAAGATCAAGAAAAAAGAACAACAGAAAACCATACTAATTTAGAAATTAGAAAGTACTTCTTAGTAATAATACCAAATGTAAATTACTTAACTTTCTAATTAAAGATGCAAAACAGCCAGTTTCCTCAGAATACAATGTTAAAACTGTTTGTCTACTATCAGAAAGATACCTCATTAGCAAATACATACACAGACTGTAGCTGCCTGGCAAGTAAGTAAATGACAAGTTAAGCAAAACCTGAACTGAAAAGCAATACATATATCTGGCAAAGTAGACTTGAAACAAAAAACTAAAATGAGATAGAATATATAATAAATTAGCTACATATCAACAAAAGCAACAACATATAAGAACAATGTAATTATGTGTGTGTGTTATATTGACTATTGTTAGACTGAATTATATTAAATTGTTGTAGATATGAAGAATCAGATAAAGTACAGATGCAAAATTGTGAGTGCCTTCAATCATGCACTTTAATCAACAACGATATCAACCAGACTTCCCCCCAAAACTTAGAATATTTATGCCGGGCAGTGGTGGTGCATGCCTTTAATTACAGCACTTGGGAGGCAGAGGCAGGCAGATCTCTGTGAGTTCGAGACCAGCCTGGTCTACAGAGCTAGTTCCAGGACAGGCTCCAAAGCCACAGAGAAACCCTGTCTCGAAAAACCAAAAAAAACAAAAACAAAAAAATAACCAAACTAAGAATATTTAGAGTTTAAATAAATCATAGTACAAATAAAATTAATAGATATCTACAGAACATTCTAACAGCTGCAAAATGTGCATTTTCCAAATATAATACCATCTAAGTCACAGAGCAAGCCATAAAAATTCCTAAGGAATTGAGACAATTCTTGTTTATATTTTCTGTAATGTTAATAAAAAAGAAAATTACAGCTCAGCAAGAGAAATTATAGAAATTTTAAAATTAATACAGAGTAAACTATCTACTCTTGAGTTGTCAATGTGTCATAAGAAAATCAGGAAGAAATTTAAAGTTTCTAGAATAAGATGAAAATGAGAATGCAGCTTACCTCTGAGATATAGCAAAGAAAGTTCTAAGAGAGGAACTTAATGCCTACATTAAAAATGGTAATGAATGGAAATCAATAACCAAAAGATATACCTCATGGTCTAGGAAAAATGATAGCAAGTCAAAAACAAACATAGTAAATGGAAAAAAATAATAAAATTTGATACTTGGAGTAAACAAGACAAAACAGACTAAAACAATAATATCCAGACTTTCTAGAATAAGGAGTGAATCTTTAATAAGATAAGCAAGACTGGAAATTTTTAACAAAATTAATTTTAAAATGAGATAATGTATAATATAATTAGAAATGGGAAAAGAAATTTTAATAGATATCAATAAAATTCAGAGGATAATTATGAAGTAGTAACTTGAAAATATATATTCCAAACAAAATTACAGAAATGGATACATTTCTAGGTGCAATAGACAGACTAAAATTAAAGAAAAAGTATAAACAGATCATGTGGCTCTATGATGGAGAACCTCCGCGAGCATTTGAGAGGTTGGATCAGGTTGGGCATGGCTTTTGGGTCCACGGGAGCACCTGCTTGGTCTCCTCTTCCTGCGCGCTACTCCTAGATATTGGACTCTGTTCCTATGTCCTTGTTCTGATCCGTGAGCTGCCCTTTTAATGAAGAAAAATTTTAGTATACCTTATTCAGAACTAGTGTGGAATTATTTGATTCATGTTTCCCCAATCTGACAAGTTCTACTTCAGATATATAAAGTAAAAATGTTTAAGCAGTAATAAAGAGTATATCAATTAAGAAAACCATAGAAATGGATGGATTTACCATTGAGTTCCCTTAGACCTTTAAAGAAAAATTGAGACCAATGTTCCTCAAATTATTTCATAACATATAAATAATTTACCAACAATATCTTAGATATGATAATCATTTTTAGCAAAGTATCAGGATATAAAATGCACACATGAGGATTAGTTTAACATACTTATAAAAAAGAATGAGAGAAACACACTGAAAAGAAGACCAATAAACAAGCCAGATAAAACATCTGATTCTCAACAAAGGAGACAAAAATATGTGTCGGGGAAATTACAGCATATCCAAAAAATGGTCCAGAAAAGACTGTGGATGCATGGAGTGGATTCTAATGTCACTATGTACAAATTTCAATTAAAATTGATTAAACATATTTATATATAACACTGAAACTGCTAGAAGAAAGAATTTTGAAAATATTTCCAGATAGATACATAAACAAGGTCTTTCTGAGTGGAACTACAATAGCAAAGTAAGGAATAAAGTTGGCTGAGGCTACTCATTTGTTCCTGGCTGCTCAGACCCAAAATAACTGCACAAAAACTATATTATTTGAAACACTGCTTGGATTATTAGTTTATGCATATTTCTAGCTAACTTTTATATCTTAAATTAACCCATTTCTGTTAATCTATATATTGTCACGTAGCTGTAGCTTACCTGGCAGAATTCCAATGTCTGTCACCTCCAGTGGCTACATGGCATTTTGATGACTCCTCCTGGTTTCTCCCAGCACTCAGTTTTGTTTACCTGCCCAGCTCTATTCTTCCTTATCACAGGCCAAAGAAGTTTCTTTATTCATTAAACAATAAAAGCAACACATATACATAAGAACTTCCTATACCATTTCCCCTTTTCTATTCAAATAAAAAGGAAGGTTTAAACTTTAACACAGCAAGATTACATACAACAAAATAGTTACCAAGCAAGAATTAAAGTTACAGATATTTATATCTACTTTATCTTTTGTCATAATTAAGGAAAACTATAACTACCTATTCCTCAGCTCTGACAAAGACTCCAGTTGGATATAATATTACCTAAGTTAACAGAACATGCATTGTAAGCAACTTCCAAAACTTCAGAATTGACAGAGCCATCTTGCTACTTAGACAGTCACCCAAAGTTTCTCTATAATGTTGTGGCATCCATTTTCAGCCTACAGGCCCATAATATCTGGCAGACTTTTCCACGAAGCAGGAAATTTCAAAAACAGTTCTGCCTATATTGGCAGTTTGTCAGTCACTTTCTTCTGTGTCCTGTGGAATGTCTTGCAGATTCTTTCATAAAGCAAGAACCCTAAAGGAACATCTCACCTTTAGACAAGTTCAGCAGTCATTTTTTTTTCTGGGTCCTGCATATCCAGTTCATGCAACATAACATCAAGCAGTCCAGGCAAGAGCAGTTTCCTTCCCAAATGACTAACAAACTCCATTTGGAAACTCTTCAATGACCATCATCCTCTTGAAGTAGACTGGTACTGCCAGGAGCAGATATGTCTCATTGTCATGAAAAGTACTAAGTTTTTAAAATGTTTTAAATGCCATATTCTGCTATTCTTTGAAAGGTTTGAAGAATACCTAGCTAACTGAAATATATCTCTATATATTTAGAAAATCTAGCTGACATGACTACAAGCTTGACTATTATAGATGATTATCCATTAACCTCTATTTTTAATAATACATTACATTTTTAACGAGCTGCACAAATACAATACATTGATCAAGAGCAGAAATATACATATAACAAAATTGATCTGAAATTTGTATGGACCAAGATCTATACCATGGCAAAGTATTCATATCTATAGCATATCTCCCTTTAAATGTAAACAAACATTTATAAACAATCATTTAAGGAATTTGAGCACTGTTGTCTAGACTACTTCTTGCTGATTGAGGATGCTGTTAATCAGGTCTGTCATGGAGTATCCTGTATGGTAGGTCCATCTCACCCAGCAGTCCTGAAGCTGTCATGGATGTTGAACCATCTGGGCCATTGTTTCAGAGGGTCCTTTTTGATCAAACCACATTAGTCTAAAAGGAATCCACAGGTCCTCATCTTCTGTGGAATCAAAAGTAGAACCTCTTTTCCAAAGCAACATATCCTTTGACCCAAATTTTGAAGTAGCGATACCTTTAAAATATATATGTTGGTTTAACTTAGCAGCCTGTACAATGAAATGTCTCTCTGTACTTAGCTCATTCACAGTCAAACTATTAAAAGAAAACACAATAATATACATAATCCAGACTCTCTGGATATATTTCATATTTAAATGACTTATATTTCTTAATCTATTAATTATTCTACAAGTTTAATATTTATTTTATTATCTTTACTCCTTTAATCTATGACTGTCTGTACTCTTTTATAAGTGTCTATACTCTTTTTCCTGTCTCTCTCAAGCCTACATACATTTATCCAACACTGAGATCCTTTTAGAGGTCTTTTCCATCTGGATTTGTCTTTATTGCATGTGTATCTGTAATTTTTTTTTGACCAGGACTGCTATTTTTTTAATGCTAAGCTGGTGTAGCTAGGACCAACTCTGTGGTCCTGCCTGTTGGCTCTGCCCAGTCCAACATGGCAGAGGCATGTTTGCTGCCTCTGAGAACCATGCACACTGCCCATTTTTCAGGCACACGGCAGGTCTATGTTGCCCTTAAGCAAGTTGTAGCACATTTAAATGCTCAGCCTCCTGAAGAGCCAGAATTCATGCAATTATCATGAACCAGGAAGCCGCCATTTCTTAAAGAAGTCACGTGGGTTTTTTCCTTTTGTTTGTTGTTGGTGTTTTTTTCTGCTAATGATGAATTAGGAAGACCTCTCTTAAAGGAGCTGTGGTGCTTTGCCACCAGCAAACAAAGCCCATCTGAAAAAAAATGCCAGCTACCAAGGATCTATGTTTAACTCTGTTCTTTTGTGTCTAGAATTCCCAAGCTTTCTCAGGTTTTTTGTGAATGTAGTTGACACATGTTGGCATGCCAATCTGTTGGCTGAGGCTGCATGTTCGTTCCTGGCCACTCAGACCTGAAGTAGTTACACAGAAACCATATTATTTAAAACATTGCTTGGACTATTAGCTTATGCATATTTCTAGCTAACTCTTACATCTTATATTAACTCATTTCTATTGATCTGTGGTTGTGACTTACCAGGGAAATTTCTAGCATCTGTCTCCTCTGGGGGCTACATGACATCTCACTGACTCCACCTACTTTCTCCCAGCATTCAGTTTAGTTTTCCAACCTAGCTCTATTCTTTGATATCACCAGCCAAAGAGACTTGTTTATTCATTAACCAATAAAATCAACTCATATACAGAAGGACTTCCCACATTAGAATAAGTTTTAACAAATAGATTGAATGAAATTAAACAATTCAAAAAACAATTATTAGAGTAAAGACATAATCCAGAGAATAGACAATTTTTCTTTCCAACTATTTATCTAATAGATGATTTTTATACAGCATACATAGAAAACTCACAAATTATTAATTTTTCTATTATCCTAATTTTGGGGAAAAATCATAGAATAGAACTCTCAAAAGAAAAAGTAAAAAAATGTGCCTGTACACATGAGAAAGTTTCAGCATTCTCAGTCACCAGAGAAATCTATGTGAAGCTACCTGGCCATGGAGAAAAATGAGCCTCTTAGGGCTTGCCTCTCTCATGTCAAACAAGGAGAGTTAACATGATAACCATGGATACACTGTTATCAAAGGAAACAACCTGACCCAGAAAGTTCAACAAACACTTACAATGCTTTAGAGGAAAATGAGAGTGGGTGCAAGCTGCCTACTCCAACAACCTCCACTGTCTCCTGGTTGTCACAAGGGCTGTGCCACTCACTATCTCTGGTGTACATCCCTGTGTGGGGTAAGGAAGCTGCCTGGAGTTTTGATCTCAGACCACAATCTCTAACAAGCCAAATCTCAGGTCAGCCACATAGATTTGAATTCAATCAGATAATTGTGGTTTGCTGCACAAACATAGCTTCCCAGGACAGCTGAAACAATGGCCTAATTGGGCATCTTTGTGCCCTGAGTTCCCCAATCCCACAGAATTTTAAGGTCTAGTCTAGCTGATGCTGTCCAGTTCCTGAATGCAGGCAATACTGTAATTCTACAGTTTAAACACAGCACAGATTATTTATAACTTCTTTTTGATGTTGGGTATAAAAAAGCCACAGTACCACAATGACAGCAAAACCCATAAGAACTTGAGATTTTCTCCTGGCCATTCATCATTTTCTGTTGTCACATGTGCCATGAAACCTGCTTGTACCAGCCAAAGGGAGTGACTGAGATAGGCTTTTTCTCTACCTGATCTAAGCATTCCCTGTTCTGTCTAATAATTCTCAGGATATCTGATGAGTCAGGATGTGAAATCCTGAGGAAGCTATGGCATGTCTGAAAGAACACCTTTCCCTTCTTATCCTGTTACAATTTCCAAAACAACACAGTTTCATCTATAGTGTCTCTTTTTTCCATTTTACTCTACTTCAAAGATTCTCCAACTGTACCACAGTTTTCATTATTGAAACCTTTATCCCTGAGGTATTTACATGTAGATAATGGTAAGTATGTGACAACGTGGCACCTTTTCTCCAGAATTAGCTTTTGAAAAAAGGATTAATTTATAGATTTTGCAGTGTTTTCCTCAGATTCAGTCAAGTTCTTCACACTGTTCCCTGTCTGTGGGAGGAATCAGGTTGCAGTCTGCTTTTTACCTCACTCTTCTAACCGTAAGGACATTAGTTGCTGTCACCACCCACCATGTCAAAGTAAAGATGCTGCATTAGCGTCCAGGTTCAACTCTGAGGACAGGACTCCAAGTCAGCTGCTTTTTCTAATGCTCCATCATGTCACTTCTTGTCAGATATTTTCTTTTAATTCTATTTTAAAGAGTTTCTCACAAATTGCACTCTCCCTTTCCACACCTGTGTCTTTGTCCTGGAGCACAGGTGGTCACAGAAAATGCCTACTAAAGGAGAAATGCTATCCATCAAGGTGACCCCTTCCTCAATCAGGCAAGAGGGCCTGGCACCTCTGTGTTCAGTTGCAGACTTTCACTATCGGCTTCACAGAAAATACCTCACTTTATGCTAGCTGTATGGTATATTCAGTGATTCAGAGAGCTTTTGGAAACAAATAGTTATTACTACTTTAGCACTAATCAGAAGAGAGTACCTGGGGGCTAAGAACATCAAGGATTCCTCGAAGAGCTGTGTGCTCCACAAAGCCACTTAGAATTTGTATTCCAGTCATTGTGCTTTTTGCATGGATATAGGTTAAGGTTTTGATTTTATAGGCAGTAAAATTCAGTAACTGTATGTAGTGGCATTTCAATTGTATTTTAATAAATAAAACTTGTCTAAAGATCAGAGAGTAAAACAACCCCACTGGTCAGCTTTACACACCAGGTAGTGATAACACACAATTTTTAATCCCAGTAGTCACATTAGTTGCCATAGAAACTGGGCATTTCATGCCTTTATTCCCAGTGGTGCACGCCTTTAATCCCAGCCCTAGAAAGGATTATAAAATGGGATGAGACAGCTCTCAGACACAGTCTCATTCTGAGATTCCTGGAGCTAGGATAACCGTTTCAGACTGAGGTCAAGGTAAGAACCAGTGGCTGACTTTGCTATCTGGATCTTCAGGTTGAACCCCAATTTCTCTCTGAGTTTTTATTAATCATGCTTCAACTCTGTTCTTTAGTCTTTGTTGTGTTACATTTTCATTTTCATATCTTGCTTATATGTTGAATAAAAACCTTCTGTGATAAAAAGCTAAGTATATGGATTTTTCATTTTAAAACCTAATATAGAAAGGTTTACAATGAGATAAACAAAAATTATGGCTATTTCAATTTGTTTCTTATTTTTCTGAGTTAGGATTAGATGAGAGCTTTTCTTGATAGCTATGTTAAGATCGATGATTGATTATTTAATAAAAGTAACTGTATTACTTATGTATTTGCTGTATCAAAAACAGTAAAGCTTTTTATCATGGAATGCAACTATTATATTTTTATTTCCTTGCTTACTATCTTCATAGTACTTGTCATCTATGTCAAAGGAATTATTGCTGTAGCTATAAGTGTATTGATATTATTATCTGTTTAAAATTCAGGAAATAAATCCACTTAAGAAGATTAAACCTAGTCATACTTCTTTTACTCAAGTCCTCATATGTTTCATAAATGTATTGAAGGAAGACAATACCCAGAGGATACCCATAGGATGCTTACTCATACCAGTTAAATTCTCTGTTAATAACCAGTCTTTTAAATATTTTTACATTTAGTTGACAAGGCTGATTATATGTATTTATGGGATATAATGTGAATCTTTGATACATGTGTACCATGTGTAATGAGGAAATTCTGTTAAATAGCATATCCATTATCTTACATGATTACCGTTTCTTTGTACATTTAAAATCTATCAGTAATCCACAAGGACTTTGTCAGTACACTGCGTACTATTCATTCCAGTCACCTTAAAATAGAGTATCAGAACCTAGTTCTCTTATCTAATAGAAGCTGTGTCCCCCTCTCTTATGCTCCTTTCCCTCCAGTCTCTGGTAACCAGCTTTCCCTTAAATATTGCCGCATTTCATGCTGTAGATTCTATACACACAGAAAAATGTCTTAGAATTTTGATGTGACTAACTCGTTTCAGTTAGCATAATTTCTTCCAGTTTCTTCAGTTGTTTCAAATGGCATTTTCCATTTTAAGGTTGGATAGTATTCTGTTTTTTTTTTTTTAGTGAACATATTCATCATGATGCATACAAAGTGTATATACACATACTATACATCTCAGTCCCATATGAATTTATATTTCTGTCTATATCTATCTATCTATCTACTTACCTATCTACCTACCTACCTATCTATCTACCTACCTACCTATCTACTATCTGTCAACCCATATACCTACTATCTACCTATCTATCTACCTACCTACCTATCTATTTACTACCTACCTATCTATCTACTACCTACCTATCTATATACCTACTATCTCTATCTATCTATCTATCTATCTATCTATCTATCTATCTATCTATCTATCTATCTATCTATCTATCTATCTATCATCTATCTATCTATCATCTATCTATCTATCATCTATCTATCTATCTATCTATCTATCTATCTATCTATCTATCTATCTATCTATCTATCTATCTGCTTCTGCAGTGATATACCCTGACAAAAGGCAGCATAGGTCAGGAAGGAAAGGGTTATCTGGCCTGTAGATCCACATAGAAGTCATTCTGTTACGTAGGTTTTTAAGCAGTTACTCACATCCATTCACAGTTATGAGCAATGCACCTGTTCTGCCTGGTTGCTTCTGCTTCTGCTCAGCTAGGTTTCTTTACTACGATACAGTTCCTGGCTAAGGCCATGAAATGGTGCTGGCCACATTCATGGTGGGTCATCCCACCTCGATAACAGCACAGACCTCCAGAGACATTCTTCCAGGACAAACTGAGTGATGTGATTCATCATTGAGAGTTCCTTCTCAGGTGATTCTAGGTTGTATCAAGCTGACAATAAAAGCCAACCATTTCAATGTACAATACATACATTTTACAGTTTCCTATTTTATTCATCTTTGATTGGAGTTAGTTACTTCCAGTTCTTGATTGTTGTGGATAGTGCTACAATGAGCATGGGGAAGGGGCAAATGGCTCTTGAACATACTAATTTCAACTTTTCTGGTCATGCCCCCAAAGAGGGCTAATTAGATACTGTGGCAATTATACTTTTGTGCTTGGATCAGGAATCTTCACACTATTTTCCAAAATATTTGATTTCACAAATTATCCCACCAATAATGTTCCTTTTTCCCAACACTCTCACAAACAATACTTACATTTTTCTCTTTGTTAATACCCCTTTAGCAGATGTGAGACCCAAGCTCATTTTGACGTCTAACTTGTACTTGATGACAGTTAGTAGTAGCAAGAAGTGTTTCAGATTGCTGTAGGCCATGTGTTCATCTTCTTTTTGGATGGAAGAAAGATCTGCTTAGGTCCTGGTCCACTTTAATAGGACTGTTTGTCCTTTCACATTTGCTATTTCTATTTTCATCTATATTTCAATATGGTACTTCTATTTAATCCTGTTTCCAGGGTGCAGTTGTCAACTATTTTTTTTTACTATTCCATGTGTCTCTTAGTCTATCTTTTCCTTTACTGTGTTTATAGTTCTGTGCAATTCTATTGATCCTTTTCCCTTTTGTTTCCTGTGTGTCTGGAGTCAATACCAATTAGCCATATTATCCTTGTGAATGTCTGGCAGCTTTTCTACTAGATTATCTTATAGTAGTTTTATAACTTCTCATCTCATATTTAATGTTTTTATTTATTTTCATTAGTTATTCCATTGGCTTTATACTTAGTAATTTATGCTTAAAATTTAATTAGAGATTTTTGTAATGTTTACTATAGCTGGTAGCTACCCTCCCACCTGATCACAGGTGCATGGGCAATTCCTGCAGGCAGGACATCCAAGCAAACTCAAAAGTGTTTTGTTTGTGCTATTGGTGTCTTAGGCTTGTATGTTATGTAACATTGTATAGAAAACAGTTTGCCAAGATAAATTTATAATATTAAATTTCAAAATAGAGAAATCAGAGAACACATAATCATATCCTAAATTCTGTAAGTCAAGAAGATGAATAAGATCGAAACAATGAAACCTAAAATCCTGGATGTCTTTTATTTTTAAATTAGGGACTGAGTATATTTGAATATTGTTCTTATAGAGGGGTCAAGTCAGACTAAAAGTCTTGTACAGCAACTTCCTTCTTTTCTGATGGCATCCAACATTCAAACTGTAGCCCACAATTGCCAACTGAAGCTGATTTCAATTGCTGTATATTTTTAAAAAGTAATACTTAGTGCACGTGAGTTGGTATCTCTGTATTTTTGTTTGAGAATTTCATGCAGACAATGAGCTTTGAAATTTACTAGTAATTTAGAAAAGAAAGAATTCTTTTTATTACTTATCTATGGAAGAAATATAGATACTAATATAAAATATTATCTTAAAATCTTAGATGGCTAAATTAGAGTAACAAAATCATTGTACAGAAAGAGGCACTTGGATTGCCCTGTGACTAGACCACATCAAACTCGGAGAAACATAGAAGGGAGGCATGAATTGAGAATCACAGTTGCACAAAATGTAGGTCACAGGTTCCTCCCAAGCTATTAGTGAGTTCCAGAAAAGATACAGTGTGAGCACCTGCCTTTTGTAGGTTTTGAATAGAGCGTGGAGCCTTTGGTTCACCTCAGGATGCCTGTACACTCAGCTTTAACAGAAGCACTCTCCAACCCTTCTCAGATCTTGGCATGGATACACAGAACATAAAGAAGCAATGAAGAAACATGGAAAAGAATGAAGTTCGGCAAAATAGTTACTACAAGCTCTTTATATTCTTAATTATAAGATAAAATTATGGAAAATTTAAATATGAAATGTCTATGGTTTCAAAATTATTTAAATACATTTTAATAAAAGCATGTTTTATTTCCAAATAATTCTTCATGTGTATTTTTAGCAATGACTTGTAAGGTGCTTAATTTTCACTGTCAAGCCAAGTACTGCATGAGTAAGGGAACAAAATTCTTTTACAAATCTTAAACATTTTATCCAGCTAAACATATTTGAACAATTTTGTATTCATTTTTAAAAATTAATAATTGCAATCCAATTTTGAGTGAGCTTATAAATAAATTCTCAATTAAGTTGAACTTTGTACATGGTCTCCAAACAAAAACAAAACCATGAATTTTGTTATGTATAGAGGTTTTAGAGTAGCCTCAGCAATTGGCTTACACACTCCCAAAAGGGAAGAGAAGCCACAACCACTAAAGACCTAAGAGATGAGTCCTGGTGGCAGCAGGAGTCCCTCTCACTTGTGCCTCCTCCCACAGCTTCTCAGATGAGCAGTGGCATTGCTTTTGTCCTCTGAGGTAGCCGGCCAAAATAAAGTGATCCACAACTGGCCACCGGCAAAGGCTGGTGTCTGCAGCTCACCTGGGCCACTTACTTGGGAAACACTATCAGTTTGTGTAACATGAAGGCGGGGCTTATTGGGGTTTCTGTCCTGCCCAGGTCCCACAGCCAGTAAGCCCCAAAGAAATCACACAGAGAGGTCTATATTAGGTTATAAACTGATTGGCCCTTCAGCTCAAGCTTCTTATTAGCTCTTATAATGTATATTAACCTATTATCCTTATCTATGTTAGCCACATGGCTTGGTACCTTTTTCAGCGGGGCAGGTCACATTCTGCTTCTTCCATGGTCTGGGCAGAACTGCAGAAAGAACTTCCTTCTTCCCAGAATTCTCCTGTTCTCATTGTCCCACCTTTACTTCCTGTCTGGTTGTCCCACCTATACTTCCAGCCTGGCCAATCAGCGTTTATTTAAAACATGATTGACATAATACAGACAATTCTCCTGCACCACTTCCCCCTCTTTTTTTTTTTTTTAAACAAAGAAAAATAACCATAGTCCATTTTTTGGGAATGTGGGCATAGTATTCCAGACTACTTCCAGCTGGTTGGGGGCGCTAATAATCTTATGGGGGGACCCAAAGAAAATTTAGAGGTATGATCAAGTCCTAACTGAAGTATCCTGTGAGGCTTGATCTTCTCAGGCAGCATCTTGAATCTGTTCTGGATGTAGAACTCAGACATCCGGGCCATCTGTTCCTACCGGAGCCTTCTCAGGTGGTCTTCCCTGATCAAACCTGCGTTTTCTTAACTCAGAATGAATCCACAGTCTGTCATTTCCTGTGGAAACAAAAGCAAAATCTCTTCTCCAAAGTAACATATCTTTTGACTTCAATTTTGAAGTCAAGGTATTTTCAAAATACCTATCTTGGATTAATTCAGCAGCATCTATAAGCAAATATCTTTTAGCAGCTGTTGTTCCTTCCTCAGCATTCAAATAATTCAAAGAGAGAATAATAACATACAGTATCAAGATTCTCTGTGTATTTTTCATCTTTAAATGGCTGTATTTTAACCTCTATTTCTTTTATTTTTTTACTTTTAACTTTTGGCTTTTTGAGACAGGGTTTCTGTGTATCTTCATCCTGGAACTCACTCTGTAGACCAGGCTGTCCTTGAACTCATGGAGATCTGCCTGTCTCTGCCTCTCCCGTGCTGGGATTAAAGGTGTCTGCCATGATACTTTGAACTTACAGAGGTCTTTCTGCCTCTGCCTCCCAAGCTTTGGGATTAAAGGCGTATGCTACCACACCTTGAACTCGAAAAGATCTGTCTGCCTCTGCCTCCCAGGCATTGGTATTAAAGGTGTGTACCACCACACCCAACTACTCTCTTTCTTTTTATTTTAAGGACTTTAACATATTTTTCAAGTGTGCATATATTTTTAATACATTGTAAACCACTTAGAGGTTTTCTTTGACTTTGAATCTTTCTTTTACTGTATATCTCTCTTTTTCTAACCACGTGAGTCTTTAATTTACCAAGCAATATGGGTAGGATTAAAGCCGTGGCTTTGATGCCTGGATCCAGCCCATTTCTTAGCTTTCTGCAATTCCAGCCTCATGGCAGAGTACCGGCCAGAGCCATGTTCACTGCCACAACTCTACAGCGTTTCAAGGTCCCTGCCAGCAAGCAAGCTTCAGCAGTGTATCCACAAACCATACTCAAATGCTCCGTAGTCAGACCACCTGCCTGAAAGAGTCAGAGTTTTCCCTGGCAGTACAGCCTAGAAAGCCAGCATTTTAAAACTGCACAGCTTTTTTCCTGCTATGGCTGAAAACTGAAAAGCATGCAGTCAGCTTTTTATCAACACTATTTAAATGTTTCTTGGAAGGACCTCTTAAAGAGCAGCAGGGTTTTGCAGCTAAAGCTGAGTCAGGAAGCCTTTCTTAGATGAGAGCACTTCCTTGCCCCTACCAAGCAGAGCAGCCCTGAGAAATTGCTGCTACCAACAAAACATGCTTTACTCTATTCTTTCACAAGCTTTCTCAGGCTTTCTGTGGATGCAGTTGTCTACATGGGTGCCATTCTGTAACATGAGGGCCAGGCTTGTTAGGGTTTCTGTCCTGCCCAGGTCCCACAGCCAGTAAGCCCCAAAGAAATCACACAAAGAGGTCTATATTAGGTTATAAACTGTCCCATTAGCTCAGGCTTCTTATTAGCTCTTATAATGTATATTAACCCATTATCCTTATCTATGTTAGCCACATGGCTTGGTACTTTTTTCAGTGGGGCAGGTCACATCTTGCTTCTTCCATGGTCTAGGCAGGACTGCTGAAGGAGCTTCCTTCTTCCCAGAATACTCTTGTTCTCATTGTCCCACCTTTACTTCCTGTCTGGTTGTCCCACCTATACTTCCTGCCTGGCCAATCAGTGTTTATTTAAAACATGATTGACAGAATACAGACAATTCCCCCACACCAGGTTTGGTGTAGGAGGTTCTATTAATGACAGGGCCAGTAGGACAACCGACTTGAGTCACTGACAAGAACCTGGACCTCAGGCAGTCATCTGCCTGCAGCACCTGGGATGCGACTCCATTAGAAAAGCTAGATTGTGAATCTCTAAAACTATTATTCGTAAAAACTGTTACTGTGATAATATTTACCCATAATACGCAAAACTAATTTTGCTTCTCTTTTCCTAGAAAACCTCTCCCATTAAAGTAGTTATTTCATTGGGATGTACATAGACTTGTCTCTATGCAAAATATATAACAACACAAAGAAGTTCCAAGTGTGAAATACAGTTCTGAAGACCACTTTGAACACACATTCTAAAATGATATTTTTTCTAAGTCTAGTTCTTTCCACAGGCATGGCTTCGCTTAACTGCTCACTATTTATAAAACTGTGAAGAGGGATGACAGGAAGAATAAAAATATGGTTCTGTCTTTAATCTCAGCCAATTAAATAAAAATGCATAGAAATGAATAGAACACAGGAAGGCAATGTAGATGGAACTGGGTAGTGTAACATGAGGGCGGGGCTTGTTAGGGTTTCTGTCCTGCCCAGGTCCCACAGCTAGTAAGCCCCCCAAAAAATCACACAGAAATCTCTGGTAGATTATAAACTGATTGTCTCATTAGCTCAGGCTTCTTATTAGCTCTTAGAGCTTATATTAACCCATTATTCTTATCTATGTTAGCCACATGGCTCAGTACCTTTTTCAGCAGGGCAGGTCACATCCTGCTTCTTCCGTGGTCTGGGCAGGACTTGGGAGGAATGGGCTGGACTTCCTTCTTCCCAGAATTCTCCTGTTCTCATTGCCCCACCTTTACTTCCTGTCTGGTTGTCCCACCTATACTTCCTGCCTGGCCAATCAGTAGTTATTTAAAACATGATTAACAGAATACAGACAATTCTCCCATACCAGGGTAGTTCTCACATTCTTGGCCTAACTCCCCAGAGGTTCTCTTATTGTCCAATGCCATCCATAGTCACAGGAATTAACCAGAATTTAGGTAGTCCCTAACCTCATAGTCTCTGGAAGGCACTACAAAGACTCAGAGTTACTTCACAAAACCATTGACTTTTGGAGGAACTCCAAACACCTAAACTCCAAATGAGTACCTAATTCATAACAGGATATTAGAAAAATCTAAGGGCAGTACACTATTTTTTCCTAGGTCAAACACATGTAGTATAGAACACGTACTTAGTGATAATAAGTGCATAAATGGATTAGACCAATTTTCCTAACAGACAATATTGTAAAGTCAGTGTGTGGAAACATTAATTATGCAACAAATGCCTGGAGCTTTGTTAATAAAAACATTTGCACAGGGGAGAAAAAGTAAATATCATTCTAGTTAATACCATTTGGCATATATTCTTTTGTCTTTTGGTTCTGAAATTGCCTGATTTATGAAATGTAAAAGATCAAGGCTAAATAGTTTAAACAACGTGCATCTTCTGTAGCAATTAATTTTATTGTTTTTAATACAATAATTGATGGAAATTTCTGTTCCCTCCTGGTCCTGCTGCCATTCAGCCCCAAAGAAACACATAGGGGCTTATATTAATTACAAACTATTTGCCCTATTAGATCAGGCTTAATGTTAACTAGCTCTTATAACTTTAATTAAACTGTAATTCTTGTTTATGTTTAGCCATGTGGCTTGGTACCTTTTTTTAGTGCAGTATTCTCATCTTGCTTCCTCTGAGTCTGGCTGGTGACAGATTCTCTGTCTTTTCTCTTCCCAGTTTCAACTCTTCCAATCAACCCATCCTTCCCAAGTTCCTTAAAACATAATGCTAACTCTGAAGAAAACACAGGCAGTAGTAGACACCCACAGCCTTGTTGATTCTGGAAAGATATCATCATAATCTACTTTCCTATAGAAATGTACATTTGAGCCTCTTGATTATCTTTTCTTGATTGCATAACTTGTTTCTTTATATGTCTGAAGGCAAAATGTTATAATCAGTGCTGCTTCTTTGCCTTTTCCCAGAGTAGCTCCCACATGTAGTTATCAGAAAGATTCTATCTCCAGTGGGTTAGGGTGATTGAGGAATTTATTGAGCAAATATTATAGAAGAATAGGTTTCTGCTACTGGATACAGTCATACAATTGCATTTTTATTGCAAAACTAATTGTATATCTCTATGTGCACTACAAGTCCGTGGAAAAATAATTACTGGAGTCTTCATTATTGAAGGTTTTTATATTTGATTTCATTAAAAAGTGCTGATTCTGAAACATTGGATTGACATTGAAATATGACCTTCTATTCTTCTTGTTCAGTTGGTGGCTTACTGCTTTCAGAAAATCAGTTTCTACATGTATACATTTTGAATGTAACATACTGAATCTATTGAAGCATGGATGGGATTTGCAGCTGTTTGATGGCAGAAGAGAAATATCCTTACAGAGAAGGGGCTACAGAATTACTGTAGTCCAGTTTTCCTACACAGTTAACTTTGAAAACAGCTCTTCATTATGGCTAGGCTTGGTCTCTTTTTTCCTTTTTCTTGAATTATGAGAAAAGAGCAACATCTTCAAGTTGAACTCTTTATTTCTTGAGTTCATGCTATTTTCTGGATATAAGATGATAGTAATAAAAATGTATCAAGTAACATTTATTCTGTTTTCTTTATTTAAAGAATGTGTTAAGTTTTTCCAATCATTAAACCTCATACCATCTTATAGGTTTCTTTTTTCTTTTGTGAAGCTATTTGCATGGTCTGATACCACTGAATTTTCCAGTAACCCATTTTACTAATCATAGCTCCAGTGGGACAGTCCCTGAGCTTACAGGAAATTACTTTTATGTAATCAAACACACTGAAAACAACTTGAAGAGGAAAGTTCCAGGTCACAGTCTGTAACTGAGGGAAGTTAGAGCAGGAGTCTAAGGTACCAACCTACAGGCAGGAAGTGAAACAGAGACCATGAAGAAATGCTATTTACTAGATTTCTTCCAGACTCAAATTCCTATACCATGCAGGCCCAGCTATCTACAGATGGTACTACCCACATTGGGCTGGGCACTCCTACATCAATTAGTAATCATGAAAATACCTCACAACTTGACTAGTCATCGCAACTTCAACATTTGTCAAACCACAACCTTTCCTGTCCCCATGATCTCACATTAATATTACAATATAAAGCAGTACAACTTTAACAGTCCTATCATCTTCAAAATTTCATATGATTTAAAAGTGCAAGTCATCTGTTAGAAATGCAAAATATCTGTTGGACTTGAGTGGCCCCACTTCTCCCTGTCTGCTGCCCACAGCGTACACAGCTGTTCTTACAGCACCAGGCCAGCTCCACTTCCAATTCGTTGATGGTGGTTCTTCCATGATTCTGGCACCTTCAATTTGCTGGACACTGCAACTGAGGCCAAACCTTCACCAGTGGCCTCTCTCTTCCTCTTTTTCCAGGCCCAGCACAAGGTGCCAAGCATCAGATGCCCTCTATGACCCCTTCATGCCTTCAAAACCAGTCCTGTGTTGGAGGCTCTTAAACATCATTTGTCAACTTGATATATAGCCCTGTCCCCTTTACACAAGAGCTTCTATGTACTTATGCTGAGAAAATATTTTTTCCTGGATAATTACCTCAACAATGCTAATTGTTTAATAATTGTAGCTGATTTTTAGCCCTGTTGACCACCATTGAATGACATCGAAAGCAAAGGTTTCCTTCTTACAGATTCTCAATTCAAATATGTCACATGAATGAGACTTATATATTCTACAAGCAACTCAATCTCTCTCTGAAATTTTGCAAACAAGGCCGCCATCATCTGAATTAGTCTTAGCACTTTTATCTTCCAAACTCCTATAATGACATCTCATTCAACTCTGGATATCTGAAGACTTTTCTATTCCAAAGTTCCATACTTTTCCACAATCTTCCAACAAAATCACATGGTTAGGATTATCAGTGCAATACTCCACCCCTGGTGCCAGTTTCTGCTCTGCTTTACTTTTCCATTTCTGTGATAAACACCATAAGCAAAAGCAACTTGAGGAGTAAAGGGGTTTACTTCATCTTACAGTTTACAGTTTATCAATGAGTTAAGCCAATAGAGAAACTCAAGGCAGTTGCTTAAAGTAGAAACCACAGTCGAACACTGCTTACTGGCTTGCTTTCAAGTTCTTCCAGGTTCAGCACCTTTCTTAATCAGCCCAGGCTTACCTGTCCATAAATAGCACTGCCCAGAGAAGGAAGAGCCCTCCTACATCAATTAGCAACCAAGAAAATGTTATATAGATATATCCACAGGCTAATCTGATGGAGTCAATTCATCAACTAAGGTCACTCTTCCGAGGGGTTGAGATGGATGCTAAAGATAAATCCCACACTAGCTCAGAATTGAGTAAAATAGAAGGTTATTTATTTAGGGGTAGATTCACAGGTCTAGTGGTTAGAATTCAGTGCTCTCAACCCCACAGCCTGGCTAGCTCAGTGGGTAGATCATGAGACTCTTAACCTCAGGGTCATGGGTTTGAGTCCCACGCTAGTTGCCAATCTGTAGTCAGAGATTGCTCATTCATTCCCAGCTGCCCAGACCGGAAATAATCACACAGAAACTAGATTATTTGCAATACAGTTTGGCCAGTAGTTTAAGCATATTTCTAGCTAGCCCTTACATCTTAAATTAACCCATTTCTATTATTTTATATTTTACCACAAGGCTCATGGTTTACCAGCAAGGTTTTGGCTGGCAGCTCTAATCTATCTCCTCTGGCAGCTACATAGCATCTCACTGACTCTGCCTACTCTCTCTATATATATTTTCCAGCCTGGCTATATTCTTTTAAGCCATTGGCCAAAAGCAGATTCTTTATTAACCAATGACAATAAAACATATTCGCAGCATATAGAGGGGAATTGCACATCAGGGGTGTTAAGTTAACAACCAAGATTAGGCATCATGTATGGCCTCTTAATTGGAGGTCTGGGTTCAAGATTCAATTTATAGTTCAATATTAGAGACATCTGAAAAATAATTTGTTCATTCAGTGTGTGTATGGGCGAGCGTGTGTGTGTGTGTGTGTGTGTGTGTGTGTGTGTGTGTGTGTATGTGTGTGTGTGTGTGTGTGTGTGTGTAGGTCAGTCAGTTCTCACTTTCACATTTAAGCAGGGTCTCTCATTTATGTTGCTTGTGCTGTTATCCTACAGACTTCAGGCTAGCTGACCCAAGACCTTGCAAGCTTCTTGTAACGTCTCTTGTCCTGCCTTTCATCTTTGGATTACAGATGTGTGCTAACATATATTTTTCTTTTAAAGGTTTCTGAGGATGGGATTTGAATTGCTTAATCTATACACCAAAATTTTTTCCATTAAGTCATCTTCTGGTGCCTTGGTCTTAAAGTTGTTGCTTAGTTTATTAAGAAAACTACCATTCCCATTCTGCAGGCTGTCGCTTTGTCTTGTTGACCATGTCCTTTGTTTTACAGAAGTTTTTCAGTTTCAGGAGGTCCCATTTATTAATTGTTTCCCTCAGTGTCTGTGCTACTGGGGTTATATTTAGGAAGTGGTCTCCTGTGCCAATATGTTCAATTGTACTTCCTACTTTCTCTTCTATGAGGTTCAGTTGGCTCATATGTTGAGATCTTTGATCCCTTTGGAATTGAGTTTTGTGCATGTTAATAGATAATGGATTTATTTTCACTCTTCTACATGTTGATATCCAGTTATGCCAGTACAATTTGTTAAATATGCTTTCTTTTTTCATTTGATATTTTTTGCTTCCTTGTCAAAAAATTAGGCGTTCTTAGGTGTGTGTATTAATATCTGGGTCTTAGATTTGGTTCCATTGGTCCTCCTGTCTGTTTTTATGTCAATACCAGGCTATTTTCAGTAGTGTAGCTCTGTAGTAGAGTTTTAAGTCAGGGATTGTGATTACTCCAGAAGTTCCTTTATTGTACAGGATTGTTTTGGCTATCCTGGGATTTTTGCTTTTCCATATGAATTTGAGTACCATTCTTTCGAGGTCCATGAAGAATTTTGCTGGGATTTTGATGTGCATTTCCTTGAATCTGTAGATTGTTTTTGGTAAGATTACCATTTTTACTATATTAATTCCACATACCCAAGAGCATGGGAGATCTTTCCACTTTCTGTTGTCTTCTTTAATTTCTTTCTTTAAAGACTTAAAGTTTTTGTCATATAAGTCTTCCACTTGTTTGGTTAGAGTTACTCTGAGATATTTTGTGCTATTTGTGGCTATTGTCCTACATCAGACAAAGGTCTGATATCCAAAATATATAGAGAACTCAAGAAATTGGCCATCAAAGGGACAAATAATCTAATAAAAAAAATGGAGTACAGACCTAAACAGAGAACTCTCATCAGAGGAATCTAAACTGGCTGAAAGACACTTAAGGAAATGTGCAACATCCTTAGTCATCAGAGAAATGCAAATCAAAACAAATCTGAGATTCCATCTTACACCTGTAAGAATGGCCAAGATCAAAAACACTGATGACAACTTATGTTGGAGAGGTTGTGGGGTAAAGGGAACACTCCTACATTGCTGGTGAGAATGTAAGCTTTGGCCCTTTGGATGTCAGTATGGTGATTTCTCAGAAAATTAGGAAACAACCTTCCTCAAGCCTAGTAATACCACTTTTGGGTATATATCCAAAGGATGCTCAATCATGACACAAGGACATGTGCTCAACTATGTTCATAGCAACATTGTTTGTCATTACAGAACCTGGAAACAACCTAAATGCTCCTTGACTGAAGAGAGGGTGCCGGAACTATCATTGTCCCATAGTCACACTGATGAATATCTTGATCACATCCATAGAAATTTCGTCCGATGGATGGAGATAGAGACAGAGACCCACATTCACACCAGAGCAATGGATTGAGTTCCCAAGGTCCAGTCGAAGAGCAGAAGAATCTTCATCCAGCGACGGATGGAGATAGAGACAGAGACCCACGTTGGAACACTGGACTGAGCTCCCAAGGCCCAGTTGAAGAGCAGAAGGAGGGAGAAGATGAACACAGAAGTCAGAACCGCAAGGGATTCGTCCACCCATTGAGATGGTATGCCCGATCTAGTGGGAGCTCACCAAGGCCAGCTGGACTGGGACTGAACGAGCATGTGATCGAAACAGACTCTCTGAATATGACTGACAATGGGGACTGTCTGAGAAGCCAATGAAAT
>PVIU01001701.1:185564-200382 GCA_004026605.1 Ondatra zibethicus
TTTGGGATCCTAGTCAGTTTGGATTCACACCTTCCTAGGCCTGGATGGAGGCGAGAGGGCCTTGGGCTTCCCACAGGGCAGGGTAACCTGCCCTCTCTTAGGACTGGAGGGGAAAAGGGGAGGGGGAGTGGGGAAGCGGGAGGGAAATGGGAGGAGCGGAGGAGGTGGAAATTTTGAATGGTACTATTTATAATGCAATGATAAAAAATTAAATGTGGAGAAAAAAATAAAAATAAAAAAAAGAATGGATGAGGAAAATGTGGTACATTTACACAGTGGAGCATTACAGCAGAAAAAAATAATGACATCTTGAATTTTGCAGGCAAATGGATGAAGCTTCAAACATCATTTTGAGTGAGGTAACCAGACCCAGAAAGACAATTATCACATCATAAGTGGTTTTTAATTATAAAGCAAAGAAAACCACCCTACAGATCACAATATCAGAGAACCTAGACAACAATGAGGACCCTAAGAGAGACATATATAGATCTAATCTACATGGGAAGTAGAAAAAAACAAGATCTCCTGAGTAAATTGTGAGCATGGGGTTGAAGGGGAGGAGAAAGGCAGGGAAGGGAGCAGAGAAAAATTTAGACCTCAATAAAAATCAATAAAAATAAGAAAATTACCATTCATGTGGTAGACCAAAGTGGTTCATAGTTGCATAGTAGTTGTGTGCACAAATTACATGATCACTCTGATGTCATTAAATCTGCAATTTTGATGCTTTTTTTTTAAAGAAAACAAAATGTGGGCTAGGACTGGTTTATATTTTAAGTGGTTAATTTTAAATAGGTTTAAATAGGATCAGATTATACCATTTACATTTTTGGCAATAACACTAAAATTATAAATATTAAAATTGATAACAAATGTGGTATACTTAGGGATGATGCTATACATTGAATTCAGATACTGACATCTGGCTTGTACTACCTCAGAATATGGCCTTATTTATGCATAGGTCTATTACACATGTAACTAATTAAGAGTAGGTCTTACTAGAATAGTGGAAGCCCCTGATTAAATATATAACTTTTATCCTACATGTACACATAGACTCTTTATATAGCCATAAGACATATCACATTGAAGTCTATAAGTCTATAAGTCATGAAAGGCAAAAAATGGTCAGGAAGCCAGTGGACATTATGAAAGAAACACAGACCTTCAAGACAGCCCTGTCAATTCCTGGGCAAATGGACTTTCAGCCACTTGGGTGGTAAAGTATTACATTTCTGTTTCCTAAAGCACTCAGTGAGCAGTGCATTTACTCAACAATACTAAAAAGAAGAAGACAATATATCATGTTCAATTACTAGTGTATTGCTTGACCAAAGAGAATCTTTCCTTTAGAGATTATCAATTTTCTTTCCAAGTCAAACACAGAAGAGAAGTGTACATTAGTTTACATATAATTTTTGCTTGTATTATTGCACAAAGAATCGTGATACCAATAGTTATTGGTTCGATAATTTTTGTACTGGCTTTGAAATCCTATTCAAATAAGAAGTAAATATTGGTGAGACTAACCTGAATCTTGTGTGCCACATTGAAACCTTCTGACACCAAGGTTTTCAGTATCATTGAAATCTGATGCTAATAGAGCCTTTAAGCTTTATCAAACTGGGAGCTTCACCTTCTCAAAATGCAGTTGCCATAGAAACAGCAGTTCCAGGAGTTTGTTTTCAGAAGCTATCGAAAACCTCCATGCCAATATAATCACATAGGGAAGCATATTAGCATGTGCAGTTCAGCTCTGTTTTTAAATGGGAGCAGAAGAAAAGAGTACAATAATGCTTCCATTAAACCCGCCAGGGGTGCTACTTAACCTTGGCGTCATACACGATTCTTTCATTTATCCTCGCCTTTGTTTCAGGAAGTGAGTAGGAAAGCCTAAGCTCTGCAAGTTGTTACCAGACACGTGGGCAGATAGACGCAAAGCATGTGGACTTTTTATATCCACACCGCCTGCAAAGGTGTCTTTTCGTTAAAGCCAAATCTTAGGAGAGTTTTCTTTGAAAGTTGTAGCTATATTATTTATTTATCTTTATTGCAAGGTTGTGTAGGATGATAAAGCCAGGTACCATTTTTTGAGCTCTTTTAATTAAGTTTTTCATCTGACTAGTTTTTTTAATTATAAAAATAAAAGTAAGCTTCAATACTGCGTCTTTTAGACCCATCACTGTTGCTGCATCTCTGATCAGACATATCACAAGGTTTGAACAAGCACTGGGGAGCTGTCATGGTTTTGGAAGTGCAACCTTAAAGAACTGAATTTTTGTATGATCCTCATTGTGACCTGGAGGAGCTAGTGAGAGAGTTAATCACAGGGACTCAAGTCTGACCCCTAGAAACCATGTTGGGAAAAATCATGCACAGTTGTTAGCACTTATTATCCCAGCACTGAGAAGTAGAAACAAGCAGATGCCCAGAACTTGCTGCCTAGCCATCCTAGCCAGCCTGGGGGCTTCCAGGCTAGTAGGAGACAATCTCAAACAGCAAAGGAAGATGGTGCCTAAAGATGGACACCCAGGGTTATTGTCTGGCTTCAGTAAGGGAATGTACACAGGTATGACAACCTTCCTCCAACATGCACAAATGCACCTGCATGCACAAGCACGTACACTCATGAATCTAAAAGACACATCATGATGATGAGAATGATAATACACTGTAACCACGGCTACTACTATTAACTGACATATGTTTTAAAAAATGGCTCAGTAGTTCAAATAGGGACTTTATGTGATTCCAATCACTGACTTAAAGGTATGCTCCAAATAGATCCATTAAGCAGAAAATGTTTAGTAATGTACACAATATGAATGGCTTTTATGGGGACTCTTCCAAAGGGCCATCTCCAGTAGAAGGACCCATGGTGTAGCAAGAATTAGTGGAACAAAGCAAATCAGGGCTCAGACCAAGGCTCTGAAATTTATGCTAATATTTCTACATAAGCCATATTAATTTAATCTAGGTGGACATTCTTTTCTTTCTTAGATGGGCATTCCTCACCATCTGAATTCCAAAAGATGCCAAACCTTGTCATAAAGAGTCCTGGGAAAACTATATACAAGAAATAAAGCGAGTTATTTACTTTCTGTTGACCTTTGCCCTCTCTAACTAGGAAACCTCACAGAGTGTAATAGATGCTCAGTAAGCAGCTGCTAATGAGGGACTACTGAAATACTTAATTATTCCTCTCTTAAAAGGTGCTAACAAATCTCTCACATAATGTTTTGAAAGTTCATGAGAATGCATAATAAGTACATTGCTAATTTTCAGTGTATAGCTCTATCTATTTTTCAGTGAGACAGTAGGTTACTTAGGGTCAGCAACCCTCATTTATATGTGCATCTCCAAGTCTAAGCATGGAATGTTTTCCATAAAAGGAATCTAATATTTGTTGAATGACTGCCTAAGGAAAGGTGGTGAAACCAAACCTTATTTTCTCCCCAGCACTGTGATTGATCCAGGTATTGGCACAGAAACCAACTTTGTTCAGAGGTTCTGGTCATATTTCTTTTATTATTATTATGTTCAGAGATAATGAGAAAACAATTCATATTATCTTCTTATTATAAAATTTTACAGATACAGTTTTGGTGCTACCTGCAGCTGTGGTTTAGAACTCAAGTGTACACCAAACCCTTAGTAAAAGTGAGAGAAAGAAGGAATAGCAATAGGATGTTATAAATGAAGAGAATATATTATACCTACATCCACTCATTCATGGGGCTACTCATCGCCAGTAATGGGTTGGTTTTATGAGTGGGATGGGCTGGGAAAATCATAGTACAACTCTCTCTGGGACAGTGAATATATTTAGCTGAAACTTTTTTGCAAGATTTGGTTTAAAAAGAAAAAGTAAACACATGACCTCTTGCTTTCCTCATAACTCAGAAACAATTATACAGAGCTATTTTGGTTCAGAACACTGAAAATCTCCACCCCAGGATTCTCCTGGATTTATGAATACTTGAAACTAATTCTGTGTGAAGAATAAAATGGAAGCTCGGATACTTTGCTTCCAGAGTCTTGGTACCAACTTCATAATGTCTGAGAAGACCATCAGTCATCTTTGCAAAAAGTTTGGAATTGAGATGTAGAAAAAAGAATGCTACCCAACCACACAAAGGCTGAATTGTTCCAGTTAATCTTGTTCATTACAAGATAAGCTGGGCTGTGACGGCACACACTGCACAATCTTGCTTCTTCGTTTGCTGCGATGGAGCCATTTTCCCAATTTTTGCATGCTAGGTAAAAGTAGAACTTTTTAGCTTGTAACTGAAAGGCACAGTTTTAAACAGAAGAAAGACTGTGCTGGATTATTAGCACATTGCAGCTGTGGTTTGAGATTCTATTATTTTGTGGTATTTCTCAAGCTCTGAAATCCATACCTTGAATTTAAAGGAGCTTAATATTAATGGCTTACTGAAATTCAGATACAATGTCACCTCATTATAGTAAAAGTCATTACAGAAAGAAGGCATATCTGGCAAGTGGCAAGGTCAGAAGGAAACCTATTTCTGATGCTGCACTTATTCCTAACTGTTGCTTATCTTTTCCTCAGGGAGGAATGCTTGTAATTGTGAGGAGGTGTCAGAATCCAGTTCCCAGGAACTGAGCGCTGAGTTACTGGAGCTATTGTAACCTCTGGCTCTCTTGGATGCTTGGAACAAAGAGGGTTGCATCTTATGCCTCTTGACATTTGCTTTCTTGGAGAGATAAATATGTAATTTCTGCAAAACTGAAAAACAAAATAAAGCAAAACATTTTTTTCCTAATGGACAAATGCTCAAGTTAAAAAGAAAGAGGTTAGATTGAGAAATGTTTGCTGACTTTTGGTTTTTTTTTTTAACTATTTTCCACAAAAGTCTCCAGAATAGCAGAACAGAAACATGAGAGTGCATGTTTCTGTGCTATCCCAGCCTTCCATTGTGCTCAGCAGAATCTAGAGTTTATATGTCTACCCTTTCCCTTTAATTAATTAGCACCTAGGATGTGCTGCCCAAACAGGTCTTGAATTCCTTTTTTTTTAAGTAGAAATTTCCTGAGCCCTGTAGATGCTCCTCTATCACCCATGAAATTCACATTTTGAGCTTAATCTGGTGAGTATGTCTCAGGTCACAAATGTCTCTTTGAGGGAAGAAGTTAAAGCATACAGCGTACTTCAGAATAATGCTTGTTAGTCAAGCCAGCACACATGGTTGCTCTCCTGGCTACTCGACAGATCAAATGGAATTGAAATGTTCTGTAACATTTCCAAATCAGAAGGGCCAAAACCACATGGCCCTTTAGAAAAAAAAGAAAATATTTTCTTCATAAGCAAGTGGACAAATCCAAGGTTTTCTCTTGAGCTGTATTTAATCCTCCACTGAAAAAGCATGGAGAAGGCCTATGTTGTACACAAACATTACTTTCCAATGTCTTTGTATTCCCTATTAACTAGAATATCTCTTGGAAGCAGAGAAGTCTTAAGGCCTCCATGGTGTGTCAAGACAAGTAAGGAAAAGGTTGGAAGAGGGAAAAAGCTAGAAGCCATCTACCCAACTACATAGGATCTTGGTCTCACATACAGATCCAAACAATGGATAAGTAAACAGAATATATCCACTTGTTATGCAACAAGGACTTCCTATTAATAGCTAGGCATTGTCACAGCAACTGGGTACAATGCCAGGGAAGAACAATCGCAGCTCATTAGATCATGGTAACAAGTGTATATTGTATAAAGACTAGCATGGCTCAGCACCGCTCCACATTTGGTTAATGAAGGATTCTATAAGTAATAGGTACAATGCTACTGACTGAAAATAAATATGGTTTTCACTTTCAAGTAGAGCTACCATATCATAAAAGACCAAAAAGGTTTACATATTCAAAATTTAGTGACTAGGGGTTCAGTTCAGTGATAGGGCATTTGCTAGCAATGCAAACATTCCTCAGTTTCAGCTCTAGCAGTGTGACAAGGAAAAACAACAACCACAACACCTTATAAGTGAATCAGTGTAAATGTGGAGATTGTTATATCTGTAGGTATATGGATAGGCACATTTATAGGTACAGGCAATCTAGCCTTCAGGAATGTGTGAAGCACAGTGTGAAGGCATCAAAATTCTGTAAGAGGAAAAAGATTGTTCTCAAATGAGCCAAGAGTTGTTGTTATATCTATGTATATGGTAAAATTTGTGCATAGCATGTGTAGGGAAGGAAATGAGTGGAATTTTAGTGATATGTATGGCTGGAATAAAAAGTTGCAGATTGCAGAACTGCCAATATGCAGCTAGATTTTTACATGGAGTTTTCAGAGTCTGTGGATACACAGGAAAATTGCCACAGATTACACAAGACATCAGTTCTACAAAAAAAAAAAGCCATCTGAAGTACTTTTATCAGTTCTAGTAGAATGTCTATGACCTTGGAATAGTACAAAGAGGCACAAAGTTCACTCTTTAAAACATTGATGGAAATGGGTTATACTGACGATAAACATGTATGTCCATCAGATCATCAGATGACGTGACAAGAACACAAAGGGAGTTTATGAAACAGGTAAGATAACCATTGGCAAAAACCTGATTTCCAAATTTGTTAGGCACACAAGTATGTAATGCATATAAATAAAATGCAAAAATTAATAAGAAAATGAAATATAGCTAAAGAAGAAAAATGTGCAGTCTCAGTAGTCCCTTCACAAAAGAATATCCAAATAGCCAAAATTAATCATGAAAAAGGAGCATGTTTTGTCCTGCTAGTCATCAAAGAAAGACAAATACAAATCACATTGTCATACCAACACACGCCCACCAGGCTGCCTAAAATGAAACAAAACAGAAAATCCCAAGTGTTGACAGCCTGTAAAACCTGAAAATCATACTGTTCTGGGGAGTTCTACATAAATATAGCACACTAGACATCTTAGTCAACCAATGCTAACATGGCATCAGCTACAACACTTGTATGTGGGTAGCTAATTAGAAATGTGTGAGTGTATTCAGTGGAAGAATTATAATCTTTCTGAGACATCATTTGAAGTACATTTATCAATTTTCCAAAACCCTTTAATAATAAATAATTATTTTATACATTCAAGTGAATGTGGTAATGAAAATAATATGCTGTACTTTATAACAATATAAACTTCAAAAGCCTAATGCTGAATAGAAACAAACACAAAAAAATTCAGTGTGTTATTTCATAAATTTAAGTTTCAAAACTTAGTAAAGCCATTAGAAATCACAGCATGTTTCCTTTGGAGAAGGAAAGAGCAGTGTGCAGTGGAAATCAAGCAGGCTGTGGGATTCTATTAATATTCTCTTATATTAATGTGGTTGCTCATGATGGTTATGGTCAATTTGTAAAAATTCAGTAATCATGCTTATATTCACTTTTCTTCCTGTATATTTTATTTCAATGAAAAGTTTAAAGAAAGTGGAAGTGTTTTCCCATGCATTAAAAGCCAAGAACACTTGGACTGCATGTTTATAGGCTGGAACTATGTACAGAAAATACTAAATTATTAATAACTTTGGAATTATGACATGACTGTAGTTTTTTCTATTTATGTATATCAAGCAAATAGCTTTGGAAAGGGAAACTGTTTTAAGCTGCAACGCTTTTGGTAATGTTAAATTACATCTACCTATCTATCATCTTTTGATGATGGGGTAATTATTAAGAGACTCAGAGAGACCAAAATCATGATATTTTCAGGTTTACTCAGTTTCTCTATCACCCAAAGCTATATTTCAAATATTACTAGCACCAAGCAAAGAATGGATAAAAGAAGATAAAAAAATGAATGTAATTTAGCTGCTTTGCTTTACCATTGATGATGACATACTTGTACTAGAATTTAAGTAGAGCTGCCCAATGGCATGATTTAAAAATTAAAGCTGTTACTTACATACAATAACAAAACCCAATGAGTGCTAGATGTCTCTGCTAATTATTTTATATGTCTGCAAATGTATGAAGTCATCAACAAATTCAAGACAGACTCATCATATATATGTGCACACGTGCTCATGCACAAACATGCACATCTGTGCACTTGCTGGTAGAAACAGTTCTTAACATGATAGCAGCATAACCTATCCTTGAGGATCTCATCTCCCCAGTTTTGATATGCTAAGTCCATTCACCTTCTGTACGCTCTGATTTTCATGACATAGTGTAATCTTTCAGAGTAGCTTCTTCTCCCGCCAGTCATTGCCATGAGTGGAGGACTGTCATAAAGGAGCATGTAACCCTCAAGAAGTATTTGTTCAAGATTTATTACAATGTACCCAATGTCAAATCAACTGTCTCAAATGGAAGCAAATGTTATTTTTAAAAAATAGGAATAATGTACATTATGATATTTCATGTAAAGCAGTAATAACAATTACAGTCATTATTTTTCAAACAGAAAAAGTAAAAACCAGAAAGAGTAACACGAGAGATCATATAGCTGCATTTAAACTTTTGGCTCATCATGCAGAACTGGAAGTAGGGAAAGTGGTCAACGGGAAGCTCAAGGGCATGGACTTCCGTGTTCCTACCACCAATGTGTCCGTCGTGGATCTGACATGCCTCCTGGAGAAAGCTGCCAAGTATGATGACATCAAGTAGGTGGTGAAGCAGGCATCCGAGGGCCCACTAAAGGGTATCCTGGGCTACACTGAAGACCAGGTTGTCTCCTGTGACTTTAACAGTGACTCCCACTCTTCCACCTTCGATGCTGGGGCTGGCATTGCTCTCAATGACAACTTTGTTGTTGTTTTTTTTTCAAGTGTTTCTTTTTTTTTATTCTTTTATTTTTCATTCAAAAAATTACACTTCCTCCCCTTCTCCCAGTCCCCTCCCACTCCCCCACTAACCCTCCTCCCTCCCCCTGCTTCCTTAAGAGGGGGCAGGGTACTCTGCCCTGTGGGTAGTCCAAGGCCCTCTCGCCTCCATCCTGGCCTAGGAAGGTGTGCATCCAAATAGACTAGGTTCCCAAAAAGCCAATACATGCAGAAGAGATAGGTCCCAGTGCCATTATCATTGGCTTCTCAGTCAGCCCCCATTGGCAGCCACATTCAGAGATTCTGGTTTGATCATATGCTCATTCAGTCCTGGTCCAGCTGGATTTGGAGAGCTCCCATTAGATCAGGCACACTGTCTTGGTTGGTGGACCAGCCTCTCCCGGTCCTGACTTCCTTGCTCATCTTCTCCCACCTTCTGCTCTTCGACTGGACCTTGGGAGCTCAGTCCATTGCTCTGATGTGAATGTGGGTCTCTGTCTCTATCTCCATCCATCGGACAAAATTTCTATGGTGATGATCAAGATATTCATCAGTGTGACTATGGGACAAGGGTAATTCAGGCACTCTCTCCTCTGCTGCCCAAATACCTAGCTGGGGACATCCCCGTGAACACCTGGGATTCCCTCTAGAGCCAAATCTCTTGCTAATCCTAAAATGACTCCCTTCAGGTAGATATCATATTCCCTTCTCCAATATCCACCCTTCCTCCATCTCCACCCTCCCACTCCCTCAAGCTCTCCCCAGTCCTTCCTTTCTCCCTTCTCCCTCCCCCTTTCCCTTTCTCCCACCCCCACCTCTACCTCCACCCCTATCCGCACTCCTGTGCTTCCAACTTTTGCCCTGCGATCTTGTTTGCTTCCAATTTCCAGGAGGATCTATATATGATTTTCTTTGGGTTCACCTTGCTATTTGGCTTCTCTAGGCTTGTGAGCTATAGGCTTAATGTCCTTTATTTATGGCTAGGGTCCACTAATGAGTGAGTACATACAGGATCAACTCAAAAAAATCAATGACAACTTTGTAAAGCTCATTTCCTGGTATGACAATGAATTCGGCTACAGCAACAGAGTGGTGGACCTCATTGCCTACATGGCCTCCAAGGAGTAAGAAGCCCACCCTGGACCACCCATCCCAGCAAGGACACAGCAAGAGAGAGGCCCTCGGCTGCTGAGCAGTCCCTGTCATAGATGTATGTAGACTTGGGAGATAGAAGAAATAAATATGGACAGTTATAAAAAAGTAATGGTTTTAAAAAATAAAACAAAGTCTTTAAAAAATCAGACTATAGACAGTCATAGATTAAAGGAGTAAAACAATAAGCCACACAAAGATGGAATATACACAGAGAATCTGGATTATGTATATTATTGTCTTTTCTTTGACTTTTTTGACTGTGAATGAGCTAAGTACAGAGAGACATTTCATTGTATGGGCTGCTAAGCCAAACCAACATACATATTTTAAGGGTATCTTGACTTAAAAATTTGGGTCTAAGAATATGTTGCTTTGGTAAAGAAGTTCTGCTTTTGTATACAAAGAGGATGAAAACCAAACTGGATTCCTTCCAGATTAATGTGGTTTGATGGACCAAGACCCCTGAAAAGTCTCCACAAACCCTAAAATTACTTCCTCCAACAAAAACTAGGAAGCAGTTTGCAGAGAACTATGTCCAAATTCCCTAAATGATTGTTTATAAATGTTAGTTTATATTTAATGGGGAATATGATATAGAGATGAATACTTTGTATTTGTTTGGATTTTGGTATATTGATACAAATTTAAGGTCAATTTTGTTATATGTGTAATCTCTGCTCTTGATTAAGGTATTGTGTTTGTGCAGTTCATTTAAAAATGTAATGTATAATTAAGAATTAGAGGTTAATAGATAATCATCTATAATAGTCAAGCTTGTAGTCATGTTAGTTAGGTTTTCTAAATATATAGAGATATATTTCAGTTAGATAGGTATTCTTAAAACCTTTCAGAGACCTTGACAATATGGTATTTAAAATCTTTTAAGAGCTTAAGACTTTTCATGACAGTGAGACGCACCTGCTCCTGGCAGCACCAATTGCTTCAAGAGGATAATGGTCATTGAAGAGGCTCCTTATGGAGTTTTTTAGACTTTTGGGCAAGAAACTGCTCTTACCTGGACTGCTTGATGTTATGCTGTATGAACTGGATATGCAGGACCCACAAAAAATGACTTCTGAACTTTCCAAGAGGTGATAAATTCCTTCAGGGTTCCTGCTTCATAAAAGAGTCTGCCAGACATTCTGCAGAACACAGAAGAACACTTTCTTGATAAACTTCCAAAATAGGTAGAACTGTCTTCCAGATACTATGGGCTTGAAGATGGATGCCCATTGTTACTGAAGAACTTTGGTGACTATCCAGGTAGTAAGATGTCTCTGTTAATTCTAGAGTTTTGGAAGTTGCTTAAAATGCACTTTCTGTTTACTTAGGTAATATATCCTTCTGGAGCATTAATGGGGTTGAAGAATAGATAGTTGTAGTTTTCCTTAGTTATGATAAAAGATAAAGTAGATATAAATATTGTAACTGTAATTCTTGCTTGTTATTCTTGTTTTGTTGCTTGTAATTCTGTTTTGTTGTATATAATTTTGCTGTGTGAAATTAAAAAAAAAACAAACAAACTTCCTTTTTACTTAGAAAAGAAGTGATGTAGGATTCCCCTCTGTATGCTGTAAATACCATTGGTTAATAAAGAATCTGTTTTGGGCCTATTGCAGTGCAGAATAGGGCAAGGTGAGAATTACAAGAAGATGGAGGAGGAGAGAGTAGATAGAGTCAAAGAGGCACCATGAAGCCGCTGCAGGAGATAGATGCAGAATGAAAGCTTACCTGTAGGTCACAACCACTTGGCGATACACAGATTAATAGAAATGTGTTCATTTAAGCTATAAGAGCTAGCCAATAAGAAGCATGAGCTAATAGGCCAAGCAATGTTGTAATAATATGGTTTCTGTATGTTATTTTGGGTATGGGCAGCCAGGAATGTATGAAAAATCTCTGCCTACATTCTACATGTTGACATCTAGTTATGCCAGCACCATTTGTTGAAGATGCATTCTTTATTCCATTGTACAGTTTTGGCTGCTTTTTCATAAATCAGGTGCTTATAGCCATGTAGGTTAATGTCAGGGTCTTCAATTCAATTCCATTGTTAAATGTGTCTGTTTTTATGCCAATCCCAAGTTGTTTTTATGACTATGGATCTATAGAAAAGCTAGAAGTCAGGGATAGTAACGCCTCCAGAAATTTCTCCATTGTACAGCATTGTTTTAGATATCCTGGGGTTTTTTTGTTTTGCCATATGAAGTTGAGTATTGTTCTTTTGATATCTGTCAAGAATTGTGTTGGGATTTTGATGGGGATTGCATTGAATCTGTAGATTTCTTTTGGTAAGATTGCCATTTTTATTATGTTAATCTTACCTATCCAAAAGCATGAGAGATTTTTTTTTCAATTTTCTGATATCTTCTTCAATTTCTTTCTTCAAAGACTTAAAGTTCTTGTCATACAGGTCCTTCACTTGTTTGGTTAGAGTTACCAAAAATATTTTATATTATTTGTGGCTATTGTAAATGGTAATGTTTGTCTGATTTCTTTGTCAGCTTGCTTATCATTTGTATATAGGAGGACTACTGATTTTTTTTTAGTTAATCTTGTGACACATCACATTACTGAAGGTGTTTATTGGCTGTAGGAGTTCATGGTAGAATTCTTGGAGTCATGTATGTATACTATTATATCATCTGCAAATAACAAAAGTTTGACTTCTTCCTTTCTATCTAATTTGTAACCCTTGATTTCCATCTAATGTCTTATTACGCTAATTAGAACTTCTAGTACTCTCTTGAATAAGTATTGATAAACCAATGATTGCTTATCTAGTTTAAATTTTTAATTGAAACACTTAAAACATTGATTTCTAGATTGGTTCATGTAATTGTTCAAGTTTCAAAAATTTATTGTTGGTATAAAATAAAACAATTGGGCTAAAAATTGATCTTATATAGTCTTGATTTCCTACATGAATTTATTTATAAGATAGAGGAGGGTTTTATTTATGCATTTATTTTGATAGATTGTTCTCAGGTCATTTTTTGATTCTTCCTTTCAAACCTCTATTTTCTTCTCTTTTTATTAGCTAGAACTATCTGTCTGATGTTGATAGAATGGTGAGGATGTATGAATTTATGCTGATCCTGACTTCATGGGCAACATACTCTATTTACTATAAACCAACCAGGCCCCTCATGCTACAGAATGGTGCATGTTACAGAATGATGCCCAACGGCCCTACATGTTACAGAATGGCGCCCAACATGGATAACTGCATCCACAGAAAGCCTGAGAAAGCTTGGGAAAGAATAGAGTAAGGCATGTTTTCTTGGTAGCAGCAATTTCTCGGGTCTACTCTGCTTGCTAGAGGCAAGCAAGTGCTCTCATCTAAGGGAGGCTTCCTGACTCAGCTTTAGCTGCAAAACCTTGCAGCTCTTTTAAGAGGTCCAAGAAACACTTAAATGGTGTTGATGAAAAGCCGATCGCATGCTTTTCGGTTTTCAGCTGTAGCAGGAAAAAAGCTGTGCTGTTTTAAAATGCCGGCTCTCTGGGACGACGTGCCAGGGCAAACTCTAACTCTTTCAAGCAGGCGGTCCGGCCAGGGAACATTTGAATGTGGTCTGTGAGCAGAATGCTGCAGCTTGCTTGCTGGCAGGGACCTTGAAACACCATAGAGTTGTGGCAATAAACACAGCTACAGCCAGTACCTCTGCCATGAGGCTGAAATTGCAGAAAGCTAAGGAATGGGCTGGATCCAGCTGTCAAAGCCATGGCTTTTATCCTACCCATATAGCTTGGTAAATTAAAGACTTGTGTAGTCAGAAAAAGAGAGATATACAGTAAAGATAGATTCAAAGACAAAGAAAACCTCTAAATGGTTTACATTCTGTTAAAAATATATGCAGGCTAAAGGTTAAAGTTGTAAAAGAAAGAAAGAAAGAGTAGTTGGGTGTGGTGGTACACACCTTTAATCCCAGCACTACAGAGGTAGACTGACCTCTGTGACTTCAAGGTGTGGTAGCGCACACCTTTAATCCCATTACTGGGGAGGCAGAGACAGGCAGATCTCTGTGAGTTCAACGATAGCCTGGTCTACAGAGGGAGTTCCAGGACAAAGATACACAGAGAACCTGTCTCAAAAAGCCACAAGTTAAAAGTAAAAAAAAAAAAAAAGAAATAATAAAAGAAATAGAGGTTAAAATAAAGCCACATAAAGATGAAAATACACAGAGAATCTTGATACTGTATGTTATTATACTCTCTTTGAATTGTTTGAATGCTGAGGAAGGAGCAACAGCTGCTAAAAGATATTTGCTTATAAATGCTGCTGAACTAATCCAAGATAGGTATTTTGAAAATACCTTGACTTCAAAATTGAAGTCAAGAGGTATGTTACTTTGGAGAAGAGATTTTGCTTTTGTTTCCACAGGAAATGAGAGGCTGTGGATTCATTCTGAGTTAAGAAAACTCAGGTTTGATCAAGGAAGACCACCTGAGAAATCTCCGGTAGGAACAGATGGCCCAGATGTCTGGGTTCTACATCTAGAACAAATTCAAGATGCTGGCTGAGATGATCAAGACTCATAGGATACTCCAGTCAGGACTTGATCATAACTCTTAAATTTTCTTTGGGTCCCCATAAGATTATTAGCGCCCCCAACCAGCTGGAATTAGCCTGGAATACTATGCCCACATTCCCCAAAAATGGGCTATGGATATTTTTCTTTGTTTAAAAAAAAAAGAGGGGGAAGTGGTGTGGGAGAATTGTCTGTATTCTGTCAATCATGATTTAAATAAATGCTGATTGGCCATTAGCCAGGATGTATAGGTGGGTCAAGCAGACAGGAAGTAGAGGCGGAGCAAGGAGAATAGGAGATTTCTGGGAAGCAGGAAGCTCTCTCAGCACATCTGTCTGGACTGCTGAAGAAGCA